>VACF01002416.1:0-104816 GCA_006891605.1 Pleurozium schreberi | reverse complement strand
TGAAAAATTATATTCCCCCTCGCCTTCTCCATTTTTATGGTTTTGAGAATGCTTGAACCCTTTCAATGTTCCTGTAATGTCCATTTTAAGGGCGATTTTTCCTTGGAAGTCATCGTGTATTAAGCTTTYTTTAACCTCTTTTATTTACCTCATTTTATTAATATTAATTGATGTATAATTTTTTTTGCAATATAGGTCTTTCACTACAATTTCCAAGAAGACACATTGGTGACGTGAAAAATTTATGCCCCTTGACTCCCATTCAACACCCACTCTAGGTTTCATAGAACTCTATGTAAGGAATTGCCCTTTTTTGCCCTTTTTTTCTTATGGACAACATCCTTTTTGAATGCACAATGGCTGCCCGCAAGAGCTCTGAAGAAGTATGCTGACGTGGTAAAAGTGCGATTCTTTGGATGTCATCAAAAAACACGTCTAATGTTGTTTTTGACGTCACCGAAAACATGTGACATTGCGAGTGACAAGCAGTTCTTTCCCCGGTTTTCTTGACTTGTTTTCGTTGACATCATCCGAGAAATCACAATCATGCATGCGTTTTTTGAAAAACGTAGGATGTTTTTGAAAAACGTCTCATGTTTTTTTCAACGTCACGTGTTTTTGTAAAAACATGACCAAAAACGCAGTTTTTTTATACACCACTAGTACAACTTGATGTTTGTAATGTAAATTTGTTTGTACTTATATGTTTTGAATTTCGTTAATGTTGAACTCAGTAGAATTTGACAGTCAATTGGACATAGTAAACTAACTATTTTTAAAAAACTTCAAACTAAGAAAAGTTGAAAAAATCAAGTTAACTTTCTTCTCCAACAATCCGTTTGCGATTTGAAGACTTCAATAAAAAGTTATGAGCAAAAATGAGATTACATGTCTAAAAGTGTTAGAAAATGTCCCTTCCAACCCCTTTTTGAACTTTGTCCATTACTTTTGATTTAAGACTTGAAAGCACAAATGTTTTTTTGGATATGAATGTTAAATTTATTTTCCAACTTGTACTAATGCAAATGATTTAAAAAAAAATCTATTTTTCTATGTTCAAATGGCCACTAAAGTCTGCTGCGTTTGAAAAACACCAAATTATAAATGATTACTCCCAAAATTCTCAAGGCTTGAGCTTGTAAGAATTTGCTCTAATTTAAACAAATAGACAACATTTCATAGGTTATTAAGTTGTATCATTTTAAAAAAAAATTTGTGACTACGCAAATTTAAACTAGACATTTTAGAAATCACATAGGAATAAAAATACAATAGCACACTTGTAGAGTGAAAGATATTAATAGTATTTGATCATGAGGGAGTTAAAATTGCTTATACAATGTAAATCCTTTTGACCCTCAATTTAATTTTTTATCTGTAAATGTTGTTAGTAGTATGTTATTAAGTTAGTCCATCAAATTCCGTGACTATGATTTCCATAACAATGCTCTAAAATTGCCATTTATAAAACAAATAAATTTCTAGACCAATAACATGTTTAGATACATCAAATTGAAGCACCTTACAATATTTGAATTGAGAGGATGTGAAAAAAATCTCAAAATTTTTCATTGTGTAGATTACAAGATATTACAAGCTTTTGAAGTGAGAAAATTCACTTTTTGGACCCAAAAAAAATCAAGGAGGCTGCATTCAAGGTCACATTTGCATGAAAAAATGTCCAAAATGGTGATGCTTCTTTGTATTCATTCTTCAAGTCAAGTTTATTAGAGGCTTGAAAACTTTTAAATCATTTAAAATTGAACAACATGTAGGATAAAGGTAATAAATAGAAAGAAATAGAGAATGATTCAATATACTAAGTTGTTAAGAATTATTTAAGGAATTCTAAAATGCCAATCTTGATGGTTGGAATGTTTTAATAAACAATCTACATGCTATGGATTTTTTTTTATATTGAAAATTGAGTATAATAAAAGACTTAAAAGTTTTATTTTAGAATAGAATATCTTTAAAAGCCTGCAAACAATATACTTTCATCAATTTTTTGACTCATTGACTATCATGGAAAGATTCATAGCTTTGCACATGTATATAAATATGAATGACCAATTTTAAAGTTTTTTTTTTCTTTGAAAATACAAAGTTTTTTAGCTGCCAGAGTTGATGAAGTTGAGAAACAAATTACATTCCATTCAATAATTTTTTCACCATGTAGTCAAAAGTTATGAAAATTGTTTGCTTTGCAACTTCTCCAGGTGTTTGAAACTCATGGACATCTCCAAATGCTTGTTGTTGCAGGATATATTGAGCAAGGCATGGCTTGCTCAAACATTGACATCCAAAAGTTCTTGACAGACAAGTCTGACGCCTCSATGACAGCAATYGAGAAGAAATGCTCCGATTCTSTGYTCTTGCACATGCTGGAAGACGGTCTGTACGCCGACATCACCTTCCAAGCACAAGGGGGCACAGTGAAAGCACACCGGTGTGTGTTGGCCTCGGCGTCGCCGGTATTTAATGAAGTGTTTCAACAGGAGATGAAGACACCGGAGCCCCCCACGAGTGTGAGCTTGCCTCAACTGCCTGAAATTGCCTTGGAGATTTTGGAACTCTTTTTGGTTTTGCTTTACATCACAAATGAAAAAACAAAAGCAATGCCAGAGTTCAACGAGGCTGTSGACAAGCACTTCACTGCCTTGTTTGATGCTGCTCACAAGTTCCAGGTGGAGGGGAGACTGAATGCGGTTCTAGAAGATGGTCTACTGAGGCATTTGACTCCCGAGAATTGTTGGGAGTTTTACCACAAATGCGAGGATTTAGCGTTGATATCTGAATTTGATTTTGCTGAGGCGTGTCTGTCGTATGTKATGAATAACTGCGAGACGGTCATGAGATCAGAAACTACTCTACAGGAGATGAAACGCGATCCCAAAGTGGTGCAGCGCTGCATAACGGAGGCTTTGTCCAAAGGTTTGTGTTGTGAATTCTGTCGGCAGAAAWCAACACCCAAGCGCAAAAAGCMGWGTGYTCAGACTCCSGACCACTCAATTTGAACTGGTATTTGAAKCATGSATCCACTTGAGAATGATTGACTAAAATTCTCCTGTTAGTGAAAACTCTTTAATACTTTGAATAGCAAAGGCTTACATACATACTGTAAGCACTTGCTTTTTCCTGTTAGATAGAAAGCTGAAAATGATTCCACAAACTTGTTTAACCCTTAAACGCTGAGGCGGCTGTTTTGTGTCCGATGAATGAAGCGGAATCAAACTGTATAGGACGGAATTGCAACTATTCATCCTCGAAATTTGTTTTGGAAAGGGAAGTTCTTCTACAGTAGTTTGACTTGCAATGATTAGTTTTTCAATTTTGGAGGCTGGTGCTTCACACGGTAATAGAAAAGGACGATTTGCAGGGTCATCCCTTCGGCGTTTAAGGGTCAAGCTCGGTGATGTTTTAGTGCATGAAACATCTTTAACCCTTAAAGGATGAGCGGATGTTTAGGGTCCTTCGGATGACCAAAATCTCATCTGGTGAGTGGACATTAGCTAAATTTCATCCGTTCTTTTTGTGAAAGTGACCACACATATGTCAATCATCGTGGGAAGTCAAATTTAGTGTTTATATTTGCTTCCATATTTTTAGGTAGCCCTAATTCTATGAATTGTATCAGGGCCATTTTCCTTTTGTATGCCTCTGCTCCAATTTGTTGTAATAGCTCATGTTATGAAATGAATTTACAAATCCATAACTAATGTTTATGTTTATGTTTATGCTTATGTTTGTGTTACGTTGAGATCTCCCGGAGACCCAAACCATGTGTCCCTTGGTTGTGTTCTTAGCTTTGTGAGAAAGATCTTGGCAAGGAGGGGTGCACAAGCTTTGTTTTGTGGCGTTCCAACTCATGGTGAGAGAGTTATTAAATTTTGAAGTATTCAGTAAAAAATTAGAAAATTACYTGCACTTATGTTTTGGTTGTGGCAACAACACAAGGCACACTAGTGATTATAACATTCACAAGGGAAGGTTTTATAAATAGGATACTAAAAAACTTATGATTAATTGGGGAAAAAAACCCATTGAATGTTTGCTTGTATATATCAAGTTTATAAGAAAGCGGCATTCATAAAATCTTGATATATATTGAGGCAAACATTGTTTTTTTTGCCTCCTATAGTGATGCTACAAAAATCCAAATCTTTAGTGATGTTCTAGGATCAATTTGTGCAATTAGATATYACAAAAGACTCTCCAAGATCTTCATTAAATGGATTTACAAGTGTTTTGCCTAAGGCATTCACAACAGAATATGTGAATAAAATCAAAGATTGAAAGCTCTTATGATTGGTTAAACTTTTGATTATTGATTAGTTTTAAAAATAGAAGCYTATAATCAATAGCCAGAAACATTATTTATTTATTGTTCATTGATAATAATTTCTTTAACATGTATTCCCTTTGCCTTAYAATATTAGTTTTTGTTTTGTTTTTTCCTCTAGTGTCTCAAATTAATTGTATCTTTCAACAATGTACAATACTTCAAATACAATTACATCAATTGAGGGGTTTTTTCTAAAATTTTGCTGCTCAAAGCATGAAATGGAGATCAAGAAGTCTAATTTATTGTCCACCTTATAAATCATAAATTACCTTATATTTGTGGAGAGGTCTTTGCATACAAGAACCAAATTGACTGGGAATGTTATAATGAAATTCAATTTTAGATGAATTTTAGAAAGACTATTGCATGAACTTGAAGGACATCAAGTAGCCTATTGCTACCAAGATTTGCAATTTGGGTATCTAGAGCAATGTGCTTATTGTTGCTTGTGTATTTTACTTGAATGAATTACTTGAGTGGACTTAAATACAAGTGGAATCATAATAATCCAATAAGAGTTGAAATTGATGCAAAAATATAAAACCATCAGTAGGTTGGGATTATGACCATCTAAAAAAGGTTTGAGATCAGTGATCCAACACCCTAGTCCTCTTTGATGAGTGTTTTGAAAGCACAAGTTTAACATTCTAAAAGTACTTCTTTCATTGCTTGAAAATTGCAACTTGTTTTGACAAGCATTTTTTTAATTAGTTGATATGATAAATCAACCTATTAGGATGAGTTATCCAACTCCAACATCTAGTGGACCTTSCCATTTGCACAATAGACATCGACCAGTTTTGGTGAATGTACAATTCATTTTCTTTGGCAAGCAATTGGGCACTATTGCTAGAGAATGATACCAAGTCCATAATTATCTATTTGCAGACAATGTAAGGTTGATATAGATGTACTTCATTAAATTTTGGTTTGGATGGGCTTACTTTTGAAGAAATGCTTCTTACAACAAGTTGGAGCTTTAATCCCTTAAAGACCAAATCCATTGCCAATTGGTCAAACATCATGTATGAGTTGAATGTAGCATAATAGATTGTGCTTAAATATCAAACCTATATTTTTATTACTTGAAACCATAAATTGTATGGCACTCTAAGAAATTTAAATTTTTTTCGTGAAAAATTATAATTTAAAAAAAAAATTCCGAAAATTGAAAATAAATAAGTAAAATTCATTTTGTATATATTTTGTTTTTTTCAAAATATTTGATGGAAAAATCAAATTATTGTGATCTTTTTAAACCTAGAAATAAAATTTATCAATTATCAATTGTGTTGGGATAACTTGGAATGATTATAATAAATAAAGTTCAGAATAAAAAACTTAATTTTGTAATTTAAATTGAAAATATATTAAAAAAAAAAAATATGAGTGTCTCAGTGTTTCATTGCTTGAGGATTAAGCAATTCCAGTTGAGAGTATCYTTGATGAAGATATAATAGAAATCTTTACATTCAAGAGTACATGGATGCTTATCCCTTGAGCGCCCTAGTGCCCCAAATCTGGCCTTCTCTATAAAGACAATATAATCTTGCAAGCCATACGGTGAAGCAGAGCAATATATCGTGCCAACAAACTAGGCCCCGCATGCTAGATTTACCGCTGGGGAAAAAGCAGGAATGTTTTATTTTTTACACAATTTTTTTTTTGCAATTTCTGAATTCATATTTGCAATCAAAGACCTCAAATTAGCTAGGGGGGCTGAAGAACATACCCAAGTGACTACTCCATATAAGGGGCTTTTATTTACTTTTACCCCAAACATTAGCCTGCGAGCCCCAGTTCATAGGCACAATTTATTGCTCCGCATATGGTGAAGACTTCCACAATTTTCTCCAAACCTCCCTTTCCTAATCTTCTTCTTTCAATCTCAATGAAGTCACATCTCTTGAATCTTATGTTTTTAATTGGTGGAGCCAACTTGAGTGGCAATTCATGGCTTGCTTTTGGAATTTACGCGGGGCGCTCAGAGGTTAATCACTTGCCGGCAGAATGCTTCCCACTGATGGAGGCCGGTGAGAGCATTCTCCGACCTCGACAATGATCTTGTGGGTTCAAACTCCTGGAAGTACTGGAAGTCAAGCGAAATCACTCTTCCATTGAAGAGACGAAGCGCCGAATGAAGGAAGCAAACAGCACTAAACCCTAAACCCCACACCAGGGATATCCCAGGCATGGGACATGGCTTGAGTGGTACCGGTAGTTTCTCAGGCAACAGAGGATGTGGGGTGCGCAGAAGCAGTCGACGAGGCCAGGAGAACACAAGCCTGACTTAACTTACTGCAAATCAGCTACAGTACAGTACATCGACTTGTTGGAATCCCGAAGCTCACTCACAGCAAACGTGACAACTACTGTACTTCGGCTTTCCGGAGCTTCCAGTACCTCCCAGACTGCACTAGTTCCATCGATCCATGCACCGACCTCTTCTTCCTCCCTTGCTGACCACTCCATTCCATTTTCCCATATAATCCCCTCTTCTGCCAGCAAAACTTCATCGTTCAGCCTCAGCTCGTCTTTTTACTAACTAAAGCTTAGTGGTTCAGGTTGGGAAGCCTCCTTCATTTGCTTGCTGGGTTTTWGGTGAACGTTGCTGTTGCAGTAGTAGTCTCGGACTGTGATTCTGCTCACTCTTGTGTATGCAGTACCAGGCCCTCCCCTGTCTAGAATTAAACCGTCTGTAGATTAGTTTGAGGTCGAATTGGTGTACGTGCAGTGTAGGTCTGGAGCTCGCTTCTTTTCAATCTGTGTGGATAACATTTGCTGTCAATTTCTGGGTTTAGGGTGGATTTAGGGTGGTCTGTTTTTTAAATTATCATTGTCTTGTAATTTCTGATTTGTATGCCTCCCTCATTTTCTTGCTGGGTTTAGGTGATCGTTGCTGGTGCATTAGCAGTGCTGGACTGTGAATTTGCTCACTTGTGACTGTATTGAACCAGCCTTTCCCTGTTGTGCATTAGTTTGCGCGGTTGAGTTCGTGTCGGAGGATTATGTGCTGTTTAGTGTTGGTCTTTAGCTTGCTTCTTTTTAAATTTGTGGATAATATTGTTGTGAATTTCGGGATCTAGGGTGGGTTGAGGGTGGTTTTTTCTGGTGAAGCCATCATCATCATCATCATCATCATCATCATCATCTTGTAATTCTGATTAGTTGGCTTTGCTGATGAGAGCGTTTGCTGTGCAGGTTTGAGCTCGCAGTACGTGTTGCTTGATAAGTTTGCAGAATTTTTGTGCTTGTCGCACGTGAGGTTTATCCCACAACCTAGTGTCTTAGCAGATCGAGATGGGAGGTGAGAAGGATTTGAACGTTGCCCAGAACGTGGACCTGACACGTTACCAAGGTCGCTGGTACGAGATTGCTTCCATGCCTTCTCGTTTCCAACCCACCACGGGYACGAACTCTCGCGCGACGTATTCTCTCCAGGCAGATCAGACCGTGGACGTCTTGAACGAGACATGGCTGGACGGGAAGCGCAGCTACATCCACGGGAAAGCGTGGAAGGTCGATTTGGATAGCCCCGATGCCAAGCTCAAAGTGCGCTTCGTGGTGCCGCCTTTCCTGCCCATCTTCCCTGTCACGGGAGATTACTGGGTGATGAAGCTGGACAAGGAGTATCAGTGGGCGCTTGTKGGACAACCCTCCAGGAAGTTTCTTTGGGTAAGAGAGGAACCTAAACCCTAAAACTCGTACCGCGTTGTAACGTTCTTGCASTGGTGATGAGAAGCYKTTTCTTGCWATCCCAACATTCTTGCCATTGTGAKGATAGGCTTTCCTTTCMATCCCAACATTCTTGCAGTCGGTATGATAAGCTTTCCTTGCAATCCTCGTCTGCTCATGATCATGATTTGTTGGGAGGCAAAAATCGATGTGCCGTTAAAACTTACACTGAAGAAATCCAATATAGAAATTGGATAAATGCCCTAGCTTTTATGTCCTTCTAAATTCCATTCGCTAGTGTATACTATTCTATCATCACTGATCACTGGACATTGACTATGGAATTCTTCAAAAATTCCAAAGATTGCCTGTTTGGATTTCACCCTAAACCCTAAACTATTTATCGTTCCTGTTGTTTGTTGATTCTCCTACAATTCAAGACCATTCACAATTCAATAGAATAGCAAGCTGACGTGTTGGTACGTGTTGCGAATATCAGGTTTTGAGTCGCACTCCACAGCTTAGCGAAGAAATCTACAAAGAACTTCTGGATCATGCAACGAACGAGGGATATGATGTAAGCAGGTTACAGAAAACCGAACACCTTCCTGGAGTTGGGGAAGGTGACARCACTTCCAATTCCGATGGGAGCTCGGATAAAACTGGAGTTTGGTGGTTGAAATCCCTATTCGGGAAGTAGACGCCGATTTGTTTCTTCTGCAATTCTTCAGGTGTAATTCGTAAGGTTYAGTTGCATCCATTTTTTTCTGTATGCTTCGGYGTAGATAGTTGTTCTTTATACCCTTGCAGCACGAAGTGATTGGAGGCCGTTGTATAGTTTAGCACAGGTACTGGTAGTCATTACTTTTCCTCCTATTGACATTCAAGGGTTATCGAAACTACAGTAGATAATTTGTTCCTCCGTTTGACCAATTCCAGTGGATTATCACAAATAATCAATTGAGGACACTATCTTCATGTTTTTGTTTCCCTTTCTTGTCATGCAAGCCATAACATAACATTCAGTAGCAGTTAGCGACTCTCTGCCTCCCACGAATGGAATGGAATGATGTGGACTATTCCACATCATTCCATCCAAAAGGATGAAATAGTGTGGAATAGTCCGCACCCAATTAGAGCTGTAGTTAATAAGACACTTGTCAAAAACTGTCAGGGCTTAGTGGGGTGCTTATGAAAGCATAAGACACTTTAAAAAATACTGTAAAAAAATCAGAAATATTTGATGTTATTTCCCCAGTTATTTCATGGTGAACCGAGTCTGTAAGAATTTGCTCACTTCCCACATGAATTATATGTCAATTGCACTAATAATGAATCTATAAAATATGATTGACTCATGATCATACTTAACAATATCTAATTATCTACCATGAAAGAAGAGGAAGTGATACAAGCACGCATACTGAAGGATGTGCATGACCTTCCAAAGCAAGTGAAGGTTGCTTAGCAACCACTCACAGTAAACAATGTCCAAAAACCAGTCATCCAATATTAAGAGAACTCCTTCACAGCGAAGAAAAAAATAGTCTGGAAACTCACTAAAAAGTCCTGCAAAGCAACTTCCTTCTCTGAACTAAGTTAAGCAATGGGCAAAAGCTCTAACTACTGGTACYTTACTTTGCCTGTTAGTAGTGTGATTAATATAACACGGTACTCCACAAMATCAATAGAGATGCGCTGAGCTAAACGCCGGATGAATGAGATCAACGGCGGCCTTGCAACCCTGATCAGTCCTAACAATAACTGCCCTAAGAGTAACTTCACTTTCAAAAAAAATGTCATCCAACGGCTTAAAATGGAGTGTCTTTACATTGGTGGAACCAACAGATGAGAAAAATGCACAGCACACAGCTATAGAAAAGAAAAAGAGGTGTGCTGTTGTAGAAAATTCACAAGATAATCCCAACAGTCGTCAACCCAACCTCCAGCAAAATACCGGAGGCTCTGTAGCAGCATCGTGATTCTTTAATTCGGCGCATCCTCCACTGAGGTCGCTTCCTGGCCATCTCCCCCGTATGAGGCTTCCTCTTCAAACCCCCCCATTTCACCTAAGCCTGGGCCAGCTCCTAAAGGCTTCATCAAGTTCCCAGGAAGAACGGGGCGCATTTTAGGAATTTGGCCGTGGCCTCCTCCACGACCACCTACATAAGGAGGCTGCCCAATCACAGGAGCCCCTGTTCCTAGGGGATTGGCAGAGCCATGTCCGGCACCAGGTATAGGCGGGGCAGGGTGTCCATTCTGAACACTACCTACCTGTCCTGTAGAGGTCTTCTTCGAGATGGAGTTTCCTGCAGAAGGTTGTGATATTGAATTTCCTGCATTGCCCTGTCCAGATGGCTGTGCTTGTTGAGGCCTTGGAGGAGGAGATTTGGGGCGTAAGGCTTCGATTTCGGGAGTGGTCCCAACTAGGTGATAAGCATCAATGGCAGGGTTGCCACGTCCACCTTGCCAAACTTTCCCCTCTGTATCAGCGAAATTCTTGGAATAGGTCTGCAAAMGCTCGCATGATAAAAGTAGACAGTCAACATCACATTTTTAGAGATATTGAAAACAGATGAGCAGGCGTGAATCTGGTTTTCAGAAATCGAACCTGAGGATTGAAATTGGATGAAGTGAGGCCTTTCCCCACAGTAACCCATCCAGCTCTTATGTTGTGATCTTCTCCGAACAGTTCAATACGTCGCATCCCCTGTGCAAAGTGTTCTATTATATGATACAACTCCTCCGGTTTCTTYGTCGAACCTACATATCGAACATAATTTAAGTGAGTTTTCACGGCCAATACAACAGTTACAATTATCCACGACCATCAGGAATATCCTCTAAGAATACAAGAAATCACCCCTTCACCTTATGTTGAAAAAACTCCAAACAATGTTCAGCAAATACTAACTGCACTCACTTCAGATTGTAATCACACTGCTTGAGAAAAAAACTTCCTCAGAACTTGTGAAATTCATGTACAAATATTTGATATAAGACCAAAAAGCTAAGGAGATGCATAGTGTCTCCAATATTAATCAGTTCAAAACAGAAGCCCAAAAGCTGGAAGACAGACAGMATAAATCATCCTTACCATAATCAGGTTCTTCAGAAATAATRATGTCCGTGTCCACATTGGCATGTATAATATGGCCATCAGTGCTGCGTCTTACGGTTCCTTTTATCCCCATCAAGCAATGCTCCTGTATAGCACGAGTGCSTTCATCTCAATATTGGACTAGATGTAATAATGTACTAGATGTACCAGGGCACTAGGGAAGTGCCCARAAACAAGGGAGGAAACGAGTTCAAGAGAATAGTTGTCCGAATTAAGCCAATAATATGCTAGCTAAAGCACAGAAATATATTTACGAATACACATAACATTCCAGTGCAAAATATTCAACCGTCCAATGACCAAACCAATGTAGTAACTAAGAAATGAGTATTGAAGATACTTAAAACAAAAAACATTGAAGATCCGTACTTTAGAGTGTTGAAATAGAGTGTTGGAGTCGTGGCGCAACGCTGGAGTTGGATTTTCTCGGTTAGTTTTAACCCAGCATATGTCCTCACACCTCCTGAATCCCCACTGACAAAAATCCCGACAGTACAGTATTAGTCAAATAAAGCAACCAACGAGTGCAAGGAAATAAACACATCTATGGGGTGATAAACGAAAATTAAGGGGGAAAGGACAGCAAAGGTATCAAAACAAAGAAATCAACGGCTTCATTMCTTCCAGTTTAAATCAAAGAAATGAAAAAGTGATTATTCCTAAACTTACRTACAAAAGAAGCTACAAGTCAGAAATACTAAGATAAGAAGAACACCTTCTTGAGACAGAGACGTCCTTGCTCAAGACCCTCAGCATCTCCAACCCACAAGAAAATGAATGCAGGTGTATCTGCAATGGCCTGTCTCAATCACATATTGAATTCAAATTTAGATTCACTTGCGGAGACGAGTTAACTATTGCATAGCGCATGCCCCTGCAGGTTTCTACATTGCAATCTGGATATCACTTGACCTAACTCCAATCCCTTATGCCAGGTCAGACACATTTTTGGTCAAAATAAACTTTTCTAGAGATTTTCTCAGAAGAAATTCTCAGAACACGCAAGTACTGCATTTCAATAGATACTCAACGAATGGTTGTTGAGGTAACAGACAGGTTTTGAATTTCACCTCAATGCGGAGATTTTGAATCTCCTCAGCTGGCCACCATTCCATTGAATCTCCACTGCCAGGAGCCCGACGAACATACTCTTCCCAAGGAGGATCCACAAGTATCACATCRAACTTGGTCCCAAATACATCCGGGCTCAACTCTGTTGTGCGAAGGTCACACTGCATGAACATGGGAGGTGTAGCTCTCTTTGCAATGAGCTGGTCTTTTCTTGATATTAGCTCCTTCAACTTCGGGTACTCTTCGAATCGATCAGCCAGTTCAACATCTCGAATGAAGTTCTGAGGTCGCAAACCTGTATCAACAAAATGCTGAGAATAATCATTCTGCTCCCCTCTCGAGGGACCTCGTCCTAATGATCCATTTGCCCTTCCAATCAATCCCCTCCCACCACCTGGCGGACCTCTCTCCCCCATTTGGCCTCGTCCACCACTGCCATTTGGTCCATTGAAGGGTGGCGCACCTCCACCAAATGACCCAGTTGACATAACCCCAGGACCTCCCCTCCCTGGCCCGGGTGGGTTGAAAAATATATTAGGCCCTGGACCTGGAGCCATACCTGGCCCAAATCTAGGACCCATCCCACCAGGAGCAGGTCCCATCACTGGCCCAGGTCCTGGTGGACAGCCCATCATTCCCATCTCGCCACCTCCTGGACCACCACCCCAACCCATGGGTCCTCCAAACGGAAGCAAGGGAAATTGGCCCATGTTCGGACCAGGTGTTGGCCCTGGCCCCGGTCCTGGTCCCATTCCCATACCAGGCATCAGTCCTTGAGGTCCCATAGGCCCAAAGTGAGGCCCAAGTCCTGGACCCGGACCCATTAGAGGAGGATTCACACTTGCTCGCTGAACTTCCCGGCCAGGGCCTCTTGCACCTTTCGGTCCACCTCTAGGACCTCGCCCACCCTTCCCACCTTGTTGCTGTTGCATTCCTCTAAGCATGGRACCAGTTTGATTGTTGTTGAAATGTGGTCTTCCGTCATGACCCAGCATGCCTCCCCGGCCTCTATTGTTCGGTGAGGCTTTTGAACCTCGACCTCTCCCAGGATGGTGATTGTAGCTCATCCCTCCATCGCCTGCGGCTCCTCTAGAGGGTCCAAAGCCTGGATCATGGCCTAGTGGACCCTCATTGTCCATAAATCTATCGCCACCTCCCAGAAAGATACTTTCTCTCGGCCGCATTCTATCGTCCATCATCGGACCGTCCCAATCGRCATCCCCCATTCCGCCAAAGTAATCACCTGTACAATGGACTCGAGAACATGAAAATTCTACACAATGTGCTGACGAGAACACCATGTCTGAACACATGGAATAAAATCATATCGACTATAACCTACAACTTGATAGGATTTCATGTCAACAAACAAGTGCCTAATTCTCATGGAGCATTTGACATGACGACATTCAGGCTAAACAGCAGTCACCGAGAATGACGAATTTGCAACAAATAAATGGATGTGAAAACAATTTTTAAAGATAAAATGAGTGAACAATATACAATAGAAGAGAGCAAGTAATAATAAAAATATGAGAAGGTCCGCTAACCTTGAAAGAATCCTGGATCTCCACCTGGCAGCATATAAGGACCACCGTGGGAGCCGAATCCACGTCCAGACTCTAAATAATTGGAAGGTATTTGGTGGCCTCGCMCAGAGCTTTCACTCACTGAAGCAAAACCCTGTGGACTTCTTAAATCATCCACTCGCTCCCTGTCCATCCTGCTCCGTTCGCTGCTCTCTCGTYCCAAAATCTTCCTCTCCAGCTTCTCCCTATCGGCATTTTCATGTCTCTTACTTGATTCCCAATTATCTTGCTCCCCTTGATAATCAGCATCCCTGTTACCTTTCCATCGATTCTGATTCCGATCATGGGACCTGTCGACAGTATCCTTTCCCTTTCCTCTTTCCCAACTCCGATCATGGGGCCGATCTCTACTTCTGTACTTGTCGCGATCCCTCTCGCTGCTGTCACGATCCCTCTTTTGATTCCCGCGCCTTCTGCTGTTCTTCTCTCTGTCATACTCGTCTCTATCATCTGACCAGTCCCTCTCAATGGTGTCCCAGTCCGATCGCCCTCCCCTCCGATCATCGGGACTCCGCGAGGCTGTCACAGCTTTGCTACTCCTTTGACCTCTCCGATCATCAGGGCTTCGAGAGGTGGTTACCGCATTGCTACTTCGATATCCTCCTCTCCGATCATCAGGACTTCGAGAGGCGGTTACCGCTTTGCTACTTCGATATCCTCCTCTCCGATCATCAGGACTTCGAGAGGCGGTTACCGCTTTGCTACTTCGATATCCTCCTCTCCGATCATCAGGGCTTCGAGAAGTCGCGATAGCATTACCACTTCTATGACCCCTGCGATCATCCGGGCTCCGAGAGCTTATCACAACTTTACCACTTTTATAAGACTCTCTGCGATCATCGGGGCTTCGAGAGGACGTCGCAGCTTTACTGTGTTTTCCTTTCAGCCTGCCTCCATCATCAGACAAATCAGGACCGCTATCTCTTCCAATTCCCTTCACCCTACCTACTAAACCCTCAGCTTTACTTCCAACCAACCTTGTCTCATAGATTAAATCCCTAGACACTGGCTTCTTTCCTTTCTCTTCTCCCGATCTTAACCTCCGGAGTCGATCTTCGTCTTCTTTCTCTCGAGCCACAGAATCAAGACTCAATTCCTTAGAGATCAACTTCCCTGTCCTCTCCTCTTCCCGTCTGTTCAATCGTCCATGTCTATCATCCAGCTCCTCTCGACCCGCTTCTCTTGATCTATATTTGTCCTTCTCATAATCTACTCTGTCTTCTCTTCCCCTACCACTTGACCTTCCCCCAATGTCATGTTCATAATAATTCTCATCATAACGTTCACTGCCTAYACGTTGGTGATCATCCCAATAAACCTCGTCCCTCCTTTCCCTCTCTCTCCCCCGTTCTCTTTCCCTCTCCTTCCCTTTGTCTCKCTCTTTTTGCCGCTCCTTCTCTCTCTCCTTTTCCCGTTCTCTTTCYCGTTCCTTTTCTCTATCCCTGTCCTTCTCATCCCTTCCCAAGAATCTCCCTCCGAAGACATAGTCTTCTCTTTCCAGAGTATCACGCCCACGTCGCCGGCCTGACTTTCTTACCTCTTCCCCGCCTTCTTCCAATTCACCTTCAAGCTTGCTTCCGTCTTCGACATCTTCCCACTCTGGCTTGTCTCTGCTCTGATCGAAATGGCGGTTTTCTTCCTTCCAGTCTCTGTCCACTCTTTCTCTGTGCTGTGAGATTTTCTGCCATTCATCCAACTCTTCCCTCTCCAGTCTCTCTTTCGCCCTCCGATGACGTTCAGGCCTCTCCAATTGACTTTCGTAATCAAGCTCTCTACCTCCTGGGTCCGCCTCTGCACTTGGTCCAAGTTTCTCAATATCCTGGGACACGTCATACACAGTTGCTGGTTCACTTTCCCCTAATTTCTCAAGAACTGAATACTTGTTCCCCACTTTCCCCTCTTCACTCTCGATTACATGGCTCGCAGGCTCTCGAAGCACAATTCCTCGTTCCTCCTCCAACGTGAGAGTATCCTCCTCAGGCTCGTTCCATTTGCTCTCTATCCCCTCTGCTCCATTTCCCCCTCGCACCTCCTTTCCTATCACCGGTTCTGTGACCTCTTCCAGCACGGGGTCAGGTTTATCCCATCGAGAAGATACTCTGTCTTTCCGACGGCCGTGACTCGCGCTCCCTTTCTCACTCCTGCTCTCTGAAATATTTTCGTAGGGCGTAGGAGGATCCCTCACCTCTTCCCGACGATCAAGCCTCGCCACAACCCTTTCTTCATCGCTCCGTTCAGCTCTACTGGCCCTATCCTTCTTGCTTTCTTCCCGTTCACCTTTGTCCCCGCGACTCTTCCCACTACCATTGCGCTTACGGTCCCATCTATGTTTGRAATCCGTTAAATCGGCAGCCCCTTCCACACCAACGATGACCTCTCCTGACCTGTCTCTGTCACTAGGACCCCTGTCCCGGCCAACATTTTCTCTGCCCTTCTCGTTTCGACTTGAACTGCGAGGGTGATTATCGAGCCCAGAACTCTCAACATATCGCTCTCCATCTGCCTGCAACTCTACATCCCTGGAATCTCTCTCATCATAAATGCGACCAACAACTCTTTCAGATTTCTTTTCCTCGACGTGTTTTCGGCTCTTTGAATGATCCACTCCAGAGCTTGTGATGGTCCTACCAGCTCTTATCTCGACGTTGKTTTCATCGTCATTATCGTGTGATCTGTCGACCTTATAATCTCCTTTTTTAGGTCTGAGGCCGTCGTGGGACTCAAAAATTCTCTCAGCCCTCGAATCGCCTTTCAAATCAACCCTCTGGTAATCCATGACGTCGCCATTCTGAGCTTCCTCCACGTAGGTCTCACTTCGCCGCATCGTTTCGTCGTCGGAAAATCTCTCTGCCGCCCTGGTTTCAAACTTCCGCGAGTCCGCCTCCACGTAGTCATGGCCTCTCTCAGCTCTGCTGCTCTCCTTCTTCCACAACCTCTCTTCCTCTTTTCCGTAATGCCTGTCTCGATGGGAGCTTCGTTTCTTTGCAGAGTCTTCATCAAGAGCTTCACCTCTGGCCGCCCTGGAGTCACTCCTCCTACACTTCTCATCGAGCCCATCGTGTCCCCTATTAGCTCTAAGATCCCCCTTTCGGCCTCTTTCCTTCTCAGGTGATTTTGTTACAGTTTTCCTCACCTTCTSTTCTTCCAGCTCAAAAGCCCTCTCTTCCTTCCAAACTATTCCCTCGATGATGTCATCAGCTTCTGCGCCTTCCTTTACAAGAGGACCTTCGATTTTCTTACTCGACTTCTCAGACGCATTTCTTCTCTTGCTGCTCCCTGCTCGCGASTCCACGAATTCCCARTCGTGCGATCTCTCTTCGTGTCTGTCCGACCGCAACCGTTTCTCGCCTTTCTCGTAATACTCATCCCTGCTCCGGCCAACTCTATCATGCTCCCTCTCCCTCTCGTCTTTCTCCCGAGCTTTCTCTCTTTCCCGCTCGCTCTTGCTGCTCTTCTTACTCTTACTCGAACGATGCCTACGATCCTCATCGTAGGCCTCATCGTCATCCCAGTCGTGAACTTTCACGTAATGTGAGCTTTCGCTCTTCCGTCTCTTGTACAGGTCTTTCTCCCTGTCACCTCCTCCGGGACTTCCCATTTATGCCCCAGCATGCATGCAGACTACAATGCCCGACTCTACCCTCTCCTCATGTCCACTGAAGAGGTACCTTTCCCAGCGTGACATTCAGACGCAAAGTCTTCCACTTCATTTCGAGAATGTCCTCGTGCACCACTCTAGCTCCACATTATTCATGCAAACGAAACCCTACATCATATCCCAATACCCACACCACTGAAGACACGCCCTYCATCAGCTACATCCAATCCCCTAAGCCCCTCAGCCAATACTCCRCCATCTCACTCATTGATCACTCCCACACTGTCACCATAAAAAACATTTTCCTCCCTCATAACCAAAACATGACCAAAAACGAAAGATCACGAAAAACCTAATTCTGCTGCCACGCTCGAAATCCCGCGCTGCAGCACGCACCCCTTGCGCAGACCGAATCAAACATACCTGAAGCCCTAACGCAATTCTCCCGCGATCTCTCCATGCCACAGCAACAATGGCGACGCTCCAAAGAATGGCGCGATTGAGAAAAAAGAAGTAGAGCGTCCTCAATTGAACACCATTTTGAGTGTGGTAAAGGGCAGCAGAGAGAGAAACGGAATTGGCACAAGACGAATGAGGTTACAGTGGTGCAGGGAGCAGCAACGACGATGGGCAGAGGGAGAGCAGATTGCAAGGGGATGTGATGGTGAGACGAAGGCGACGAACACATCCCAGCGAAGGCGAAGGAAGCGGGAAAGCCCGGTCTCRCWCACTGGCCCACACTACTAAGGGGAATAGTGTGGGCTAGAGCGTGACAAACTAGTAACTAGCCGATGTGATGGCTTGTATCTCCGCTTTCAAGGGGACGCGTTCCCACACGTGATTTATCAAAAGTCTCACTATTTTAAAAATTGTGCAGCCTGAAATTTATTCTCTCCATTCAGAGGGAGAGATTTAACAATGGGGCACAATGGTTCAAAAGTTGTGTAGGCAAATGAAAATGAAACATGCCTTAAAAAGTAAGAGTGGCATCTTGGGGCTTGTCATTCTTAAGAATTCATTTTTTATGTTTAATAGAATTGTGATATATGAGTAGTAGCATTCTAAAATTGTCATGCCCATTATCTCAATTCATCCATTTGAATGGTCTTACATTTTTTTTGACACATGTTTATCCAAAATTAGTTAGAAACGATCTTTTCTAGCAATCTTAGAAAGCCTTATTATGTTTCCTATGCAACAAGAAATTATTGATAATGTTGCAATGGTTGTATATTTTGTAATAATACAATCATTTTCACATGGAAGTTTTTTGAGTGGTACAAATTTTGCAAAGGACACTAGTTTTGGTCTCTTACTAATTAAATAAGTTAGTGCTACCTTCAAAATTGGTGTTACTAATATCACTTGTCACTATAATTTCACTTTTTATTCTTACAAGAACATTTTTGATGCCATTTGGGACCATTAGTAGTTCCCTTTATGACACTTTAACATTGACTTTAAATTTTCTAACAAAATTTATTAATATTATGTTTATGACACTTTAACATTGACTTTAAATTTTCTAACAAACTTTAACATTGACTTTAAATTTTCTAACAAAATTTATTAATATTATTTTTATGACACTTTAACATTGACTTTAAATTTTCTAACAAAATTTATTAATATAAATAATAGAGCATCTTTGTTCTTTATTGGGCCCTCCGGCTCAGCCAATGCAAAGCCCGACCTCCCTCAAAACCCCACCACAAAGAGAGTTGAGCTCACAAAAAGCCATTTGGTAAGGAATTTTTCTACTGAAAAGCAAAGGAAATGCTCTTAGTTGTGTTAATCAATGCATGCAAACATTTACAATCATGAGCTTCATTCTTCTTCTAATTTCTTATTTCTTAAATATGACAAGATTACATTTGACGAGATGTAGCCAAAAGAGTGTAACAACAATAACAACTAGGGTGATATTTCTAATATTATATATGTGTGAAAAAAAAGTTGGGCAATGAGGCTTGGAATCAGTGGTCATAGGTCCGTCATTTAGGGGCTAGAATTGCTCATTTGATCGGTTATGGGTCCCTCTACCTTAGCATACAACAATCTTCCTAGCCATTATCGATCTCGTTGCAGAGTTTTGTTTGGTCATTTGCCTTTGGTCTTGAAGCTGTACCGACATGCCGGCTCTGCTATGGCGATCTTCTCTTACGCGGTTGCCTTGTGCCTTCRATTCTAGCTTCACTTAGGTTAGGGCATTATCGGTTCGTTTCTGCACAAGCTCAATCGCTCTTGGTGCTTGTGTCCGTGATTTGATAGACTCTARCCCTGCAAGAACCTTTTGAAAAGAAGAGATTGCTGGTGGCAACGAAAGTTGATTTCATTTGCGGGAAGAGACCTTAGCTTCTGTTTGAAAAGCCAAAGATCAATGTGATCAGTCTCTCAGGGACGAAACGGCCTACTCGCCGCATAGCAGCATATCACAAACCCGACTTGCTCTGTTTCGTTGGGGTTTGTGATTTACGAGAGTCTGCTAATCTACTTACTAGCTGCGGTGCTCGTTTTGTTTCCGATTGATYGAAGGAACCATGAGTTTTGATGATTACGTGTTTAAGGTGCGTGTTCTGTCTCTGTCTGTTGTTTTACGRACTTTTCAAAATTAATTTACTTTTCTAGGGGTTCGCTTGATATCAGTTCAATTGAGGTTGAGAAGCATTTCAACTGCACGTATGCAATGAGCAGCGTTTCATTCCCTTCTTGCTGGTTCAATATATTTGGTGAGCAGTGGTATTGCTTTTCTTTGCGTTGACGGTAATTGGTTCTCAATTTTTTAACAGATCAAATATGGCAATATGTTGCGCCGGATCAGAGTCGACCGAACGCATACATACGATCCGAAACCGGACATGACGCTTTCCAAGCTTGAACAGACCGTTCGTCGTACATTCAAACTGCCTGAAACATTTAAATTTGATATGGTTTACACTGACATGGATAACGATGAGGTGACCATGTTTGACGATGGTGATATCTATGACGCAGTGGTTTATCAGAACTKGAATCCTCTTCGAGTGACAGTTCTGGCTCAAGAATCACAGCGCTCGGTGCTTGACGGCCGTTCTCGTSAGTGTAGGGACCGAATCGTGCATAGTTCCAACTCATCGCAAGGCTAGAATTCTTTGCTTTTCAAGTTGTTTGTATGTATTCGTATTATGCGGACTAAATTATGCTTTYGTTTGTTGCTAGTCTGGGGCTGCCAAATGAGGTACTAGACCCTATTTGTGTCATGACTATTTGGGCCACTTTKGGGCCACTATGTATCAGTAGAGTAGAGTAAAGTAAAGTGAAATGTACACCGAGAATACATAGTGGCCCAAATAGGATGGCTCCTGAATTGTGGCACAAATGAGCTTCATAATGAATTTCTTTTGGATACGTCCTGAAATGTTTGTTTTTGGATGCAGCATTGGCAGGTGACCCTCCGTCTTGGGCAGGTACCTTATGCAATCTCAGAACCGAAGTGTCATCGTCAGGATTCTACTTCTTCCATTTTAATCTCTTTTCTATGTTCCTCAATTTGTGATATCAATTTCTTCAAGTTGTTTACCACGACTTTGTCTTTGCTGACTTAAGGATGTTGTTTGCAGCTGACATTATCCTGAAACTTGACCAATTACTGCTRGCTGTAAATAAAAAGCCGGTTGAGCCAGGAGTAGACTCGGTGAATACTACAGAAATCACGAGGACAGAGCAGTATGTTCTGGACGGAATAGACGATTCCCCAAGTGATGGTTCCACAATCAAACCTGCTAAGGATGTCCTGCCTGGTGAAGAATGGACTGACATCGGTAAGCACCGCGGRTGATTTCTCCGAGGAGGTTGTTAGTAGGAACCATAAGTAGGAATTGTTCGCCTCAGTTGATTCTGGTGAATCTGACTAATCTGACATATCTGTTTTGCAGCTCAATCAGGATATGACTCAGAGTTCTTAAGGCGTGCCATGATTTTGCGGCAGAGAGTAACGATTGACGAGTTGAATGTCTAAAGGTTTAACCATACACTGCAATCGTGAAGAGTGGGCACAAGAAGATGTCGAGAGATACTCTCAATATTATGGCTACATTGCCCACTGGATATCAAGACGAAGAAGAAGAACTTYGGTCGATTTTTGGATCGGTGTGAATCGAGAATCCGAGTGTAGGATAAGGTAGCACTCCCCATCGAAGTCCACAGGACTATGGGAGAGAGTACAAGAACCACATTCCCTTCTTTCAAAGTGTGACTSTATCCKACATTATCTCAGGCATGTCCTAGTATTTTGTATTCGTTGAATAGGTGTGGAAGGATTGTTAGTCACCTTAGGAGAGTTGGCACAAGTGATGATGTTTGTTGGTGTCATAGTGGTCGGGGTATACTCGTTCAGGTTGTGATACCACTCAGTGTGGCCTAGTGTGGTACAGTATGCTATTGAGTAAATATGTGAGAACATTTGTCACTGGGAAAGTGATATGTTTTTGATAAGACAGGAGAATCAGAAGATCAAAATCAGTTCAAACTTTCAAAGGTGACTTGAACATCATGGAAAATATGCACTCATTATCTGATAAACAAAAACAAGTATTAGGGCCAAATGTGGTGAAATCTGGATTTCACACCAAATGCACCAATTTTTTGGTTGCACCAAATTGGGTTATTTGTGGGTCAAATATGTTGCTCCAATGGTGTATGTTCCACATTTTAGAACAAAATTTGGATCTTGGGAATCAAATATAACAGGGATTCATATACACTAGTGTGCCCTGTGTTGTTGCCACAATCAAAATCAAAGTAAAAGTAAKTTTCTTATTTTTTAAAACCAAAAATAACTCAAAAATCAATAAGTTTCACCCCATAGATCGGAACGCCACAAAACCAAGCCTATGCACCCCTCCTCGCTGAGAGCTTTCCGAAGGTACCAAGCACGCAACCAATGGACTCACAAAAGATCTCAACGTAATAATCAAAACAAACAAACAAACAAACAACCTAATTTAAAGGATAGAACGGTTGCACAACCCTTTGGAGGTTGATCCACCCCAATGAAGATCATGTTAGATTCTTTTATATCAAATTTTACAGATTGTTGGGGATGTAGCTTGTACATCTTCAATATGAAAGTGTGGAGTTCCAAATGATTGAATGCCAATTGTCCTTGCATCCTATGTGATGTCCAGAGAATTTTGCAACTTTAAATGCCATGGATTTTTATTTACTAATATGATTTTTTTTTTTTTTTTTTTTTGAACAATTGGTAGAGCCATTGCATTTACTAATATGATTGAGTTCATATTTTTCACATAGGAATTGAAATTGGCCTTAATTCTAAGTCCTATGGTAAAATGGATTTTGAAGTATTGTCTATTTGGGAATATTCAACAGCAAATATTTGAAATTCATTAATTTATGGATGAACTATCCAATCTTGTCTATAACTAGATATCAAAGGACCCAAATGACATGTTAGCTCTATTATTGAATATGGTTATATTGGTGGTGGGTTTGAAATTGATCCATAAATGCTCAACTAGTTATCCAATGGATGATGAATGTTTTGAAAAATTCACTTCATCCAATTAATATTCATTGAAGAAGCTTCAAAGAAGATCATACGATATATCAATAGAAAGACAAATGCATGACTTTCATAAATCACAAGTTAAAAAAAATATTGTATTTGTAATGATATTTCATAATTTGTTTTACTATCATTAGTTTATGATACACTTATTTACCACAATCAAACTAATTGTAAAATGATTAAATCAATATAGGCTAAAATTTTATTGTCTTTAGCATTTTTTTTCAAAAAATGTTTCTAGAGACACGAACATACTGAAATAGTTTTTTAAGTATGGTCTATTTTAATTTGATTAATTCTCAAGTGCAAATACAAGTAAGCATCATATTAAACAAATTTGGACATTCTAATTATTCATCAATTATATTTGGAATAGGTGTCAATTGTTGTGGAGATTATTACTTAACATTTTAATATTCAAAATTGAAATGAATTAAATGGATTTAAATTGATAACATTCTTATACATATCTTCAAATTGCGAAAGAAATACATTTCCTACTCACAAACTAAAAATCTCTCCCTTGTTATAAAGCTGAAAAATTATTGTCTACTTCAAAATAAAATAGCCCCTCCCTATTGTTGCAACATAAAGCATCTATCTTGTAGCAAACTCAAAATCTATTAGCCATCACAAATTCTAAACCTCTCCACATCAACAAAGAAGCTAAGTATGGTTTCTTACATTAAAGAATATGTAACAAGTGCCACTAATCACATCATAATTATATACTATATGAATTTTAATGTGGACCATATCAGTTACTCAATGATCAATTATTCACTCTCAATCCATAATTGTTTTCATGTACCAAAGGTTTGCACCCTCCCTAATTGAAATATTAACCCCTACAGTCCCAAGGCCTTTTTTCTATCAAAAAACACTCAAAACTGCCATTACTAAAGCGAAGAGCCAAAAAACAATTAAAAATGTTGTTTCAGCATATCTAACCATAGGATCTTGTACTAGACTTGCATAAAAATGTGTGGGCAAAATTCGACAAACTTTGGCTGTGTAGATTGCAAGATATTTTGTGCTTAAGGTGAATGAAACAAGTTTTTATTTAAAGCTTAGTCAACTACATTTTTTGGCTTTGAACCTTCATAACTTATGAATTTTTCTCTGTTGATTTTAAATTTCTTATTTTATATGATAAAAAGTTGAGTTGAAAATTTGGAAAAAAAATTCAACAAAAACATGCTTAATTTTCACTCATTAAAAAATTGTTAAGTAGAAGGAGGTTGAAGATTGAAGGAAAATCCAAATTGATAATAGCTTTAAGATGGAATTGAAATACACTAATCTTAACGGTGAGATTGTTCTAGCAAGAGATCTTAATCCCTAACTACCTGGGCTACCATATATGGTCGATCTGAAATTTTAGGCTCATTTTGGTGTGGGTAGTTAAGTCTTGCGCCCGTTTTTAAAAAACAATTGAGCAATTTTGAAGGTAAACTATTGGAATATTTCATTCTTTCATTGAAAAATTGAATATTTGATTTTTAAAAGGTCTTCAAACACATATATTTACCGTTAGTGAAGAATAAAGCTTGCAAATTTTACTTCATTTTTTGCCTTTGAGCAATTTGAAATCTAAAAAATCATACAAATTCATTTGCTTTGAAAATGGTCCCAATGAAAAGAGAAAGTGTTTTCATGATTTTCACCATTGAAAATTTAAATACTCAAGTGTTGATTTGGAGTTATATGCGATCTCTATTCATAAAAAACAATTGCATTACAACAATTGCTAGGTGGATTGTATAATAAATTTGATAGCTTTTCATGTGAAATTAAGTTTTTTGAAAGTGCATTTTAGTGTGTTAGCATTATTTGTAGTTGTTCATGTCACCTCTAATCCCAAAAAACTTTTATTTGCAAATTCCTAAAACATTGTGGTGAAAGATAATATACTAAAATTAGAAAAGTTTACTTCTTTTGTTATAATCTCACAACTCTTTTACAATTTCAGACTCAAAATTGGTTTATGTACTAATTAGAAAGCTCTCTAAACATCTATACGGTCAAATTTTGAAAAAAAATATATTTGCTTCATTGAGGACAACTATAAGCTCATACTCTTCTTTCATAGGAAAACCATCTTTGGAACGGCTTAGGCATTTAGGGATTAACCCCTCAACACCCAAGGGGCCAAATCTAAGATTTTCCTTAACTTTTTTCTATAGTAAATCCAAATGGAATCAAGGTTGTCACATTGGACAAGTTACTATTCATTTTTTGTCCAATTGGACATGTCCAATATCTAAGATGTATGTCGTATGGAATGAGTAAAAGCTTCCCATACAAGCAAAAATACAAATTATATGAAAAAACAATTTAAAATAATTATTTGAAGTTTTCTTGAAAGTTAATTTTTGCCCACCAAACTAAAAAAAGGTCTTTTGTGCCATAACTTTTGCTCCTAGACTCCAATCGAAATAAAAACTATATATTCAGAAAGCTTATGTGTTTTTCTATCTTCTTTAAAAAAATTTAGAAGATTAGGACATATATTGAGACCATAGAACCTACCCAAAATCCATTTTGTTTCCCAAGGGGACAAGGGGACTTTAGCGGTTAATGTAAGAAGTTGGGATAAATYGGTTATATTTAGATAACTATATCCACAATTGTCTAAATAAGCAATTCAATATGGTTTCCATTATCATATTGAATTTTTTTTGTAGGATATTGTTGGTAGTCTAAAGGAATTCTAGATTCCCTTCATAATGCATTTATTGGGCACCATATGAATAAACTAAGAATTTTCAAAGCATTGAAACTAGTACTAGTATTTTGTAACCACCCCTAAACTCTTATGAATAATGGGAGTACATTTCAAATGATAATTTGTAGAGGATGGTTTTATAAARGGATTGAAATTAGGTGTTGTGGATGAGACTTACTCACTATGGAMCCCTTGATYCTCAAAWGTTGATGACATTCATTCAAAATGCTTTCATTTTGTTCATCCATTCATCCACTCAATCTGTCATGTATTGTTATCGGTTAAGGTTGGATTCAAATTAAGAGGGCTAGCGGTAGTGACCAAAATAACAAGCATTTTCATTGGCCAAAGATTAGGTTTTGTCTACTAGAGCATTCACATTGAATGCTATGTTATTACACGCTTCAACTAAAATCCATATCTTAAGTTAGTTAGTTGTTTTGTTTTGTTTTGTTTGTTATGGTGAGATCTCCTGGATTATGCATCCTTGTCCATTTTCTTAGGCTTATCACAAAGCTCTCAACAAAGAGGAGTGTACAGACTTTGTTTTGTAGCATTTAGACCTATTGTGTGAAAATTATTAAATTTTGAAGTATTTTTGAATTAAAAAACAAGAAAATTATTTTTATTTTTATTTTTATTTTTGAGTATGGCTAAGGCACATGGCACACCAATCTATACCTTAAATTAAATTGTTTTGTTTGTCATAATGAGACCTCTGGAACTCTAAGTCCCCCTATCACGTTGAAAAGTTGTCTATGAGAGGAGTGCAAGATATTTGTTTCATGGCATTTGGGCTTACCATAACCAGGGTTGTCCACATCCAACATCCAGGGGGAAATAGCGTCCCAAAATCGGACATCCAGACTTCCGATTATAGGAGACACTCACGTCCCCACTAGACGTAGGAGAGTCCTATACATTTCGGAAGACCCCACTCAAGAAAATGGGCAACGCAAAGTGGCATTTGGGGAGAGAGTAAGTCGGCATTTCAGTAAAAATTAGCCAAGTGGTGTAGACAAGCGTCCAAGGAGGTCTCTAAAGACCAAGTGGGGTGTGATCAAGCACAATCTAAGCAGATTCATTGTAGTTTACGGTCATTGTTTTAGGGTTTGAAAATCACGCACTTTGTTAGATGAGGTTTTGCAAAATGCGCTTAATCTGTACAAAACGAAGGACGCCAAGCAACAGTCATTTGTTTTTTTGCATTGTTGGCTGCTCTTAAAAGAGTGCCCTCGCTGGATGGAAATACGAGAAGAGCGAGTAGAACGCTCTAGTTCTAGGATTAGACATGGAGTGGAAAGAGTACTGCACATGCCAATGGATGCAATTGAGGACGATGAAGGGGAAGGGAAACTTGCGGACGCTCAAGAAATGGAGGAAGAAGATGCAAACGTCGTTTTAACGCCGGTTGTGAATGAAGCAACCTCCCGCAAACGGCCACGTCCAATTGGCAACAAGGCGGCCAAAGAAGACCAATGTGTGCACTTATAAAAAGAAAATGCTCTTTGGGTTCAAGCCCGAGCCACCGCCGACCTTGAGATCAAGCTATTTTGTCGTTGTTCACCATGCCGGATCCTAATCACCTTTCGGAGTAGGCTCGTGAATACTTGGAGATGAGACGTGAAGAAGAAATGTGCAAGACAAAGGAATGAATTGAAGCTAGGAAAGCGGCAAAGGCTAAGCTGGCAATTATTGCTACAAGAGATGCTTCAGGGGAGGCTCGAGCAAATGCTACAGAAGTGGTGCGTGCTATTGCAAACCAAGTGCCTCTTGTCCCAATGACTCCTCCAATAATCTCAACGCCACATGTAGAAGATTCACCAATTTCAGAAGGGATAAGATCACCAAGCCCTAATCCCACTTTCCTTAGTGAAACCAACCTTCAAGATGGCACTCAAGAATTCTCCCAACGTGAGAACGACTTTCATCAAGATGATAGTTGTCCAAATTGAGTTTAAAAAACGGAGCGGGATTCACCTCGAAACATAAGGTCACTAATTGGATTATGTCTCTTACATGGATGTTCAGTTTTTCAACACGAGTGCAAATAAAAAATTGCTATAAGCACTTCTTGTTTCTTCATTGTTGATTGTGAATAGTTTTTTTTATAATACCTAGGTCAGTTTAGGGTCCAATTTTTGATTTGGTAATATCGTTAGCTAAATAATCTTGTATGAGTGGAATTATGGTGAATAATTTAGTGATCTACTAAGGTGCATTCAATTTATTATTAATTTTCATTAAATTTGAAGGTTGAGCATGAATTCCAATGGTTGTTGGGATGCAAGCAGTTTGCTTGGTTGATTTGAATGGACGCCTAAGGAAATTTAGGATTAGGGATTTCATTTTTTTTTTCCGCATAAGAGTGAAGTATACTTGAATTAAATCTTATATGGACATTTACGAATGTGTAGGCATTCAATCGGCAACTGACATGATTTGTGTCTATTATAACTTTCCTCCACAATTCCATTACTTTGGAGGACAAGCTTATTCAACCCATAATGCTCACCCCCTTTCGGGATTTGGTTTACCATCACCGCAAGGTACTAGAGTGTTGGATTCTAGGACTCACAGGGAATTCAATCCAAGAATGTCAATGTAGGACAAATTTAGATTTGGCTGACAATACGGCAAATTTAGATTTGAATGAGCAGGTTTGGCTAATGACAATTGCCAGCATAGAGGAATGACTGCAGATTATCTTATTTTGGTGACATTACTTATGATTGAATTTACTTTTTGAATTGAATTTGGCTTCTTGGAGATGTTATTCATGTTTTATTGGATGTTGCTACAACCACAATTTAAACGTGTGCAAGAAATTTTACTCCCTAGACTCTATAATGCGTAAGATCTTTTTCTTGACATTTTGCTTCACACATAATGTTTTTATGTGTCTTGTTTCTTTTGAGAACTGTTTGCATCTGTATAGGGTTTCCTGCCTTTCTGCTTTGTTGGGCATTGGTTACTAATCATCAGAAAGATTTTACGAGCACTTTCCTTTACATTAAATTAGCATTTTCCTCAGGCATAAATAAGAAGCAACATACAAGTAGTAAAGTTTGGAACTATGCTTTCTAGAATCAAATCTATCCGTGATCCAATAGTTTTACGTACTTAACTAGTTTTGATGGTCCACATTGATCGTTGTATTTGATGAAATTGCTAAATTAGAGACTGGACACTTTTACAGCTACAGATTCATACTAGCCTTGTTTACAAAGTAATTAGCACTTGTTTACAAAGTAATTAGCACTTGTTTACAAAGTAATTAGCACTTGTTTACAAAGTAATTAGCACATGAGCAACAGGATTCTGGAGCTCTAAAACACACGAGTCTAACAAGAAAGACCATATTAATAGTACAAACTTCACGCAATTTGATAGAGCAGAGGTGTTGTCAATTGAACTAGTGAGCCAATTCACAACTAGTGAGTCAATTGAACTAGTGAGCCCTATGCAATTCACAACCAAATTAACCCCTAAATGGTTTAATTGATGTTTTCACCAAAAACGTTCCAAAACTGCCACTTCTAATACAAGTACCAAATTTAAAATTAAAAAAAAATCATCTTTTGACATATGTGACCATAGGATCTTGTAGTATGTTGGTTTGAAAAGATGTAGAAAAAATTTCAGAATTTTCCACTATGTAGATTGCAAGATATTAGCGTTTGAATTGACAAAAATCATTTTTTTGCTAGTGCAAAAAACCGGGCAGCTCCACTTCACAAGGTCACATTTGTATGAAAATATGTTCAAAATGGTGGTTACTCTTTGGATTCATTCTTCAAGGCAAGTTAGATACATACTAGAAAAATTTCAGATCATTTGTAATTGTACAACATATAGGAGAAGAATAGTAAATAGAAAGAAGTAGAGGATGAATCAAAATACTAAATTGTAAACAATTTATTTATGGAATTGAAAAATGCCAATCCCAATGGTGAAAATGTTAATTGTAGTAAACAATTTATACCTACTATTTTTATTTTTTTCCCAAAATATTAAAAATTAAATGAAATAATGGATTTCAAACTTTTTGGTAAAGTAGAGATTCTGTAACTACTTGCAAACTACCCCAAATTAGAAATCCTCATAACTTTTGACTCAATGATCAAAATAGAATGATTCAAAGCTTTCCAATTAGATAAAAATGTATTGAAACAATTTCAAAATTTTAATTTTAGAAAACATACTTTTTAAAGAAGTTTTTATTTTTGCCCAAACTGCCCACCAAGCAATGAAAACTACATATCATACAATAACTTTTTAACTATGTCAGTAGTCAAAAGTTATGAAAATTGTTGGGCCTTTAACCCCTGAGCACCCCAAGAGCCAAAATATGGCCTCTTCATTCTTGAGAGATGTCCTTGTTTGACTCTTATGATCTTTCCAATGGTACGGTCAAAGGACGCGTCCTTTTTCTTGTATCTCCGGACATGTCTCTACTACCAATCAATACGGTCAATTAATGTGAATCTTTCCTTAGGTGATAGTTTAATTGGAAAGAGTATGGAAACGTTTGGATTTTTGTGAACATGGGCTGGGTGCTTAGGGGTTAAGGTACTTGGAGACATGTTTTGTGAAAATTTCAAAGCAAAATTATAAAAACTCCATTTGTAGTGCTCTGCCCAAAATCACTATGTTGCCAAAAAAAGCAGTTTGGGCATTTAGGGGTTAAAAGTAAAAAATGATTTAAATTTTTTTTTAATTTGAAATTCTATATCTTTTATGTACTAAATAGTGCAAATGCTTGGTTGTGATGTCAAGGTTGCATTCTTCATATGAATAGAAAGGAGTGCAAGGGCTTTGTTTTGGGGCGTTTGGACATACAATGTGAAAGTTATGTTTTTTCATTAATAAAAAGATAATTTAATTGATTTTTTAATTCATAAAAACTTTTAAATTTAACAACTTTCACATCGTAGATCCAAACGCCACAAAACAAAGTCCATGCACCCCTCTTCACGGAGAGCTTTCCTCCTTAATAAAAATGTACTCCGTACTAACTTTAGTAAATGTTGAAATAAAATAGAGATAAAATAGAGATAAAATAGAGATAAAATAGAAATAAAAGAGAGATAAAATAGAGATAAAATAGAGATAAAAGAGAGATAAAATAGAGATAAATAAATAAATAAGTAAATAAATAAATAAATAAGTAAGTAAATAAATAAATAACTAAATAACTAAATAACTAAATAACTAAATAACTAAATAACTAAATAACTAAATAACTAAATAACTAAATAACTAAATAACTAAATAAATATGAGGTTAAAAGTAGTAACATGCATAACCCCAATCAATTTATGGCTTCTCAAAATCTACTCTACAATTTTTTTAAATGAAATTCTAATGTGATTTTTCCTCAAAGATCTAGTGTATTTGAGGCTCATTCCTAAGAGCCCTCAATACTACAAAAAGTCATGATTGCAATGGACACACATGCACAAAATCTTGAATAGAAAAATCATAATCAATCATTTTCAAAATTGGATTTTTGAAGCTAAAACTAAACTTCAAAAAGAATTTATCAAAAATATAAACTAGTAAAAATAGTAATTTGGTAAGGTTTTATTTAACTTAAAAAATTGGTCAAGGACACATTCTGTCCTCAGGGTTATTTAGGGGTTAAAGAGGATTGACTTACAAAGGTTCTATTGTATACCAGAGTGCATTCTGAATGAACGAAAGGTCAAATATTTCAAGCACTTACGTGAGTGCATTCCAAATGCACCAAAGATTCTAATGTGATTTATTCTCAAAGATCTAGTGTATTTGAGTCTCATTCCCAAGAGCCCTCAACACTACAAAAAGTCAAGATTGCAATGGACACCCATGCTTAAAATCTTTCATAGAAAAATCATAATCAATCATTTTCAAAATTAGATTTTTGAAGCTAAATCTAAACTTCAAAAATAATTTTTCAAAAATATAAGCTACTAAAGATAATAATTTGGTAAGGTTTTGTTTAACTTAAAAAATTGGTCAAGGACACATTCTGTCCTTAGGGTCATTTAGGGGTTAAAGATTAGAATGTTTGATGATGAGGGTGTTAAAACTAACAAAGTGATTTCAAGTATGTCAACCCACTTTTCACCTACATGTCATATCTAAAAAGTTGGTCATCTAAAACATACGAGGTTAAAGGGCCTAACATGCATAACCTTGATGAGATTTTTGGCTTCTCAAAATCTATTTTATAATTATTTTTAATTAATTTCTAGTGTGATCTCTTTTCCAAGATCTAGTCTCAACAAGGATATTTAGGGAAGCAAAAAAATTCACTGGACTTATTGTGGAAAATTGTAGATGTTTGAAACATCATGCACCGCCCCAAACACTTCAATATCTATTGATGCACAACAAAGGTGGATATTTATGTAGTATGTAGTACAAATTTATTAGTGTAGGTCCCTTCAAACCTCTATTTAGTGTTGTGTATTTGAGGCTCATTTCCAGGAGCCTTCAACACTACCGCAAGTCAAAATTGCAATGGACGTTGTTGTACAAAATCTTGAATCTAAAAATGATAAGCAATCATTTTCAAAATCGGATTCTTGATGCTAAAACTAGACTTCAAAAACATTTTTTTGAAAAAATATAAATTACTAAAAATAGCAATTTTGTTAAGTTTTATTTTACTTCAAAGTCTTTTCGACACCAAAATTTGATGCCTTGGGCATTTAAAGGTCAAAAGATGACATTCCTCCTTGTTCAATTTGATAAAACTAAGGTATTCTAAATATTAGCATTCTTCCTAAATATTAACAAATTGTGCATAAAATACCAAAAAAAGTCAGGCTTGAATACATTAATAGATAGCTAGTGTATTGCTCTGTATATATCCTGACAAAGTCCTTTTAACGAAATCCAAAGAACTTGGTACTTCATGTAACCAGAGCAAAATCAAGGTCTATTTGTTCAAAATCCTCACCCACCAATCTATGCAATGCAAGGTTGTTGTTACAGTTTATTGCTTGGGATTTGGCTTTGATGCCATTACAAAAGTTTGAGGCCAGAATCATGAGCCCAATTGATGGTTGGGATTTTATTGCATCAATACAACAAGAGTTAAGGTAGAGAAGTTCTGCAATATTCAATTTACAATTTCAGCTCATTTGCTTTACAAGGGTAGCAAATGTACACATCTGGAGAAGTCTAACTGAACAATGCAAATTGGAAAGCAAGTCTTTGCGAACAGCAGAATGCATTTTGGTATAGTGTTCTTTTTTTCCACCCTGAGGCGCTTGGATAGGTTGCAGAAAACAAGACCATGGCGGATAAATACCGTCCGTCAACAAGTAGTAGCGCTTGTACGTACAAATGGCCATTAACCTCAAAAGTGATGTCATTTCCATCACCTCGTAGTAGACTGCATACAAAAGGTGAAAGGTCAAGGATATTGAGGTCATTGTTGCCCCCGGCAACACAAAGAAAGCGTGCCAATTCCAAAGGGATTGATCAGCTATGGCCTCTAGAATAATGCTACGGAACCCATCTTTGTCTTAGAACTGTCCTTCCCATGCCACAGGACAATTTTTCCAAGTCCAATGCATGCAATCTAAACTACCAAACATACCCCAAAAGCCACAAGCAGTATTGATGTCTATTTGCCTATGCAAATCATCTAAGGTCGGTTGCTTCAAAAAAGTGGATTGGAAGCAACTGCAAATGGCAACCACAAATTGTTTCATGGCTTCGTTCGTGGTGCTCTCCCCTATGCGGCAATACTCATTTGTGGCATCTGCCGTAATACCATAGGCAAGCATCTGTATAGTTGCAGTGCATTTCTACAAAGGAGATAATCCTAATTGCCCTAAGGCATCACACTTTTGAACAAACCAAGAATCAGAATCGCAAACTTCTTGCACTTAATGTGCAGAAAGAGCTCTCTCCTCATGCGAAAACGACGTCTAAATTTAGATGCATCAAACTTGCAATCTGGTGCAAAATAATCTTGAAATAAGTGGGCATGGCCAACTTCCCTCTCCCAAAGCACATAGCTTCTCCCAATTGTGCTATTGCCACGTCGAGGTCTTGTTGAAGATGAAGCCCCCTCAAAAACTTGAGAGAATAAGTTTTGAACAAGTTCTTGCTCATATTCTTCATCAGAAGATGATTCATGAAGGCCTTGTGTAATAGCTCCCTCCAGCTCCTTTTGCCATTGCTCTATGAGCCTCCTCCAACAGCACCCCAACCCAACAACACCCTCGATCCAACGACCCCAGGCCAACAGCCCCCAAACAAGCACTACAAGAGAGTGTACAGTTTGCAACAGTTTTTGCAATGGTTTTGCAATGCCCTCAATTTAAGTTTGAATAACTTTGCAATGGTTTTAATTAGAGTAGTGCATTATATTTGCAATGGTTTTGTAATGCCCCTTGTTGTTGTTGGAATAACTATGCATTGGTTTTGATTATAGTATTGCAGTTAATTTGCAATGGTTTTGCAATGTCCACAATTTCAATTTCAATAACTTTGCAATAGAATTACCTTGAGTACATTGAATTGTATTTGCAATGATTTTGCAATTCTTGCAATTTTAGTTTGAATAACTTTTGCAATGGTTTTAATTAGAGTATTGCACTATATTTGCAATGATTTTGTAATGCCCCTTGTTGTTGGAATAACTATGCATTGGTTTTGATTATAGTATTGCAATTAATTTGCAATGGTTTTGCAATGACCACAATTTCAGTTTAAATAACTTTGCAATACCTTAATTAAAGTATTGCACTATATTTGCAATGGTTTTGCAATGTTCACAATTATGGTTATTTTCGTTATGTTGGCACCGTTCTGCCGCCAAAAATGGCATTCTATGACCAAAATTGGCAGTATCTGTGTTATTTTAATGGAATGTCTTGCAATTTCTAGCGTATTTCACATTTTCACGCCATTGTAATGGAATGGGCGCCATTCTAATGAAATGGCCCACCATTTTAAGTGAATGCGCCATTATAACAAAATTGACCATAATTTTAGTTTGAATAACTTTGCAATGCTTTTAATTTAAGTATTGCATAGTATTTGCAAGGGTTTTGCACATTTGCCAAGGTTTTGCAATGATTCCGATTTTTTTTTAATAAAACTCCACTATGCTTTTAATTTGAATAGTGCATGAAATTTGCAATGGTTTTACTATGACCACAATTTTTGTTAGAATAACATTGCAATTTTTTTAATTAGGGTTCTGCCTAATTTCAACAAAGGATTTGTAATGCCTTTAATTTTTGTTTGCAATGGATTCAATTATAATATTGTTGGATATTTGCATTTGCACAAAAACTGTATTGGCACTAGAATATTGTTTGCAATGCAACTTGACAGAATTTACCAACTTGAATTACATTGCTTTGTGAATACATCCATTGTTATTATAATGAATTTACATTTTGGGGTTTTCATTTTCATCATACTTTTGGCTTTCCTTCCAATTGCTCTTTTAATAATTTTATAAATTTTTGTTAATTTCATGAAAATAAATAATTTTATAAATTTTTGTTAATTTCATGACAACAAATAATTTTTAATAATTTTTTTGCTTCATGATCATCTTTTAACATTCACCTTGCCATTTTTAGATATCTTCTCTGAAACTGTTCTTCAAAGCTTTAGAATTAAATATATTAGGATGACTTCAGTTTAGGTTATTATTAACTTAAATATATTTATAGACATTGTACTTGAAAGTCTCAAACTTGCATTTGTTGCCACTCCATTAAATTTAATACAATAAAGTATTCCATAGGAGTTCACATGGAGCCTTAGTTGACAACATAACACAACTTCCCTATATTTCTATTAGGGGTAGTCACACCTTTTTCACTCCACAAAAATTCTTTGAAGATTGAGAGAAATGAGGAGCCAATGACTAGCCTAAATTTGTGAAGAAGGTGTGACACCCTAATCTTGTGAGTGGAGAATGAAAATGGAGAATGGAATTGCATGCAATGAAAGTTGTGCTAGAGTCACCATAGCATAACAAAAAGAACCAATGGAGGAGCAATGCAGAGGCAAAAAGTAAGGGCTACGAAATATTCTTCTTGTGTGAAGAGTTCTCCACGTCCATTATTCACCTCCACAAAAGAATAATGGACATCAAGAACTCTTCACACAAGAAGAATATTTGGCTTTGAAGAGCCAATTCCAAATTGACACGTCCTCATTCACAGGAAAATTCATGAAGAGTTTGGAATTTTTTTCACATGTTGGTAAGAAAAAAAGACACTAGAAAACTGGAATGTAGCACTAGGAAAAAATCTTATACAAATGCAACAAGAGCTAGGGAAAATCATTATGAATCCACAAGAAAACTTCGTTGCAATGCTATGAAGTGAAAAGGAAGAATTTCTTTGTGGATGACTGAAATTGCAATTGTGGATGGATGAATATGGATAAAAAATTATTGTACTTAATCCTTAAAAGACGGACCTATCACTACGGGGAAAGGCAAGTGCAATATGTAGTGCTTGACCGAGGGGAAAAACACTCTTTACACACATGTTTAGCTTTGGAAAAGTTGTACAAACCAATACCTGATGCTATCCATGCAAAAATTGCGAAAAGGGTCGCGTGGCACAAAACACTTTCATGTTAAAATCTTTACAATCTTCATAGAATTAGGGCTACTTAAAAATATGGAAGCAATTAAAGACACTAAATTTGACTTCCCATGATGATTGACATATGTCTCGTGACTTTCAAGAAAAGAACAGATGAAAATTAGCGAGTTTCCACAGATGAAAACTCACCAGATGAGATTTTGTCGTCCAGAGGACATTAAACATCCGCCTCATCCTGCGAGGGTTAATAAACTGTGGAGGCACACTTCGACAGCGTTGCGCGATGAGTAGAGATGGGACTGCTCGGCGACGGCAGACTGCGTTCTTCTTCACCTTCTCCGCTTGACCTGACTCGGCGTTACTGCAAGCAGGTGCTGTTTCGGATTAATTTACAGTTTAAAAACATTCAGAGTAATTGAAAGGGAAACCTAATTCTGAAGGTGCATGTTGATATGTTCGTTCGTTTTGTGTTTTGCCCATGTGCAAGTGGACGTTTTGGACTTTTTTCTGATGTGAGTAATCCAAGGATTACCTTTGTCAGACTCAAATTTCTATCAATGGACTGTAGCATCTGTGCATATTTGGTTTACGAATGTRCTATCCTCATTGTCTTTCCGGCTGGGTATGTAAAAGATTTTATTATTCCTACCAAGTGCTCTTCCGAAGGATTTCTGATGATGTCTCCCATACTGTCTGGATTTTAGGTCTGGAATGGCCAAATGACAATTAGGTCTTTRAATCAATCTTTTTTTTTAGGKTTYTCCCTCGAACTGAATGGTGTCTTGGACAACATACGGTAGCATGTGCATTGTCTTGTACAGTGATAAAATCATGGCTTGTAAACATCAAACCTCTTTAGTTTTCTGGTCGAAGTCACAAAAAAATGGGTTCATTTCTTTTGCCTTGCATGGAGATTATGTCTCTTTCATGAAGTAGTCGTTAATTAGTGCGACAAGCCAGCTCACAGATGTCCGTTTTACGATTCTGTATCATGACTATTTTGTAATGCAAACATATTGGGGGGGGGGGGGGCTTATGCTCATGCTCAGGTGATGGATTGAGATAATGCGAGGAATTTCACTCTTGAGAAATCTATTTGCCCTGGGTTTGACGCCGGCGTCCTCTGAGATAACACGCTTCCAAGTCTGTGTTCTCTCTAGTCGTGCTTCTGTCTCCTCTTACCAGCGTGTGTCCTCTTCCCTCATGACGAAGGTACATTTTTACAATTAGAGTGTGTTTTTGTGTTTACAAATTCCAATCGCATATAGTCTGTAATGGTTGCAGTAATTTTTCCAAGGGTGCTTACTAGAATTTGTGTGCAGGGAATGCATAGTGGGAAGCAACAATGGATACTGAAGCCGAAAGTTAGGGCAGCTCAAGTGTCTGCGTCCAACATCGCTTCTGGCTCCTCCCAAACTTATGCACCCTTGTCGCCTGACGTTTCCGAAAAGAAGCCAGTCGATACTGGAAAGCATGACTCAGTTGTGGATCAGCTTGCAGAGCTGCGTTTGGAGCCTGCGGAGACAAGTAGGTCAAAAGATGTGAGTGCAGAAACGAAAGAACATCATCAAAAAGGAAAGAAAGGAGACGCCGCTACACCTAAGAAAGTTAAGGGGACGGTGGCTCAAGCTCAGCTTCGAGCTACTTTTTATCCAAAGTTCGAGAATGAAAAGTCTGATCAAGAGGTGACTACACTCATGTAATTGGTTATCTAGCCAGTGAGACGCCATCGTGCGCTAAACCTGGCTAAGCACTCGTGATCGTCAAGTGTCGGATTGCGTGATTTTGAGTTTCTTTATATTCTTTTCTTATCGTTCTTGCAGTCCAGTGAGACAGCTTGCTCGCTTTCATGAATGAAGTAGCTCGTTAACGCAACGTTAGCAACGACCTTCGGTTTCTTCGCCTCTGGGAATGGATCTGATGCATCCCGTTTTTATAGTGCTAGAGCATAGGTTTTGTTAATGGCTGTGTATATTTGAGTCAGAGATCATTCCGCCAATCGAATTATGTTTCTGTGCAGGTGAGAATGAGGATGCAAGAGGTGGTTGGTGCTGGGCATGGAGTCTTGGAGGTAATCATACAATTATCTACTTAGGTTTTCTAAATGTCCTTTTGCAGAACCAACTTCACCTGGTGATCACAAAAGCTCTCCACCTTGTTGTATGTTATACAATTTTTGGGAGCTTTATGGAGGGTTAAATGGTGATCAGACTTTCTAGCAAACTGCTCACTTTTATCTCTTTATGCAGGTCACCATGAAACATTCTGGTTCGCTGTTCCTTTATGCAGGTGACAATGGAGGAGCTTTTGCAAAAAACAGCTATGGAAATCTGTGAGTAAACTATCTATGATGTGTCACTGTCTTCAGCGTGTCGAGACTTTTATAGAAGGATAGCATATGCACTTGCATTTCAATCATTGATACATCTTCTTCGATCTCCAAGATGATCCCGAATGTTAATTTAGTTTAGAGATCCTCAATACCTGATGTTGCAGACATGATGTTGACTTAGGTACACAGCAGTAGGTGTCTATGTYTTGGGAAGCGCTCTCCGGGAAGCATGGGGGGCACATGCAGGTCAAAAACAACGAGAGTTCAACGCGTATCTCAAGGTTTGTTTACGTGTTTTGAATGACGTCTTGGCTATCAYAAGAGTGAGCTCAGTGCTCACTGTTTGGCAAATGCAGTTGACTATTCACTCGGAACTGGACTAATTTGGAAATAATCACTCAACCTTGCAATTACAARTTTATTCCTGATCCTGATTCATATAGCATGATCTCATACTTGWGAATCTTGACTTTTAAAGAAGACAACTAAATATGGCTTGAAGGTTCAACTTCACCTGGATGTAGATGTTGAATGCTTGAAAYATCTTATATTGCAGGAGCACCGTATTTGCATTGGGATGGAGCTAGTAACTGCAGTACTAGGGGATCATGGACAACGCCCTTTACATGATTATGGTATGTTTCTATTTTCAGCATCTCTATTTTCACTCTGTWTTTAATAAGGTTTTGTAGCAATTGTAATTTGGTGTTGCTTTCTTATCAAGAGGTCAATGRGATTGTTGGTAGAGACTGTCGGTCAAATTGATCATTGCTACAGTGGTTCTGAGGTCATATTGCTATGTGGGTGTGAGCAGTGGTGGTTACAGCAGTGACAAAATTGGACGGGCGCCCCCACTTCCAATCTACCCCTGATGTGATTGCTTTCTGTCATCAATGGCGACTGCCAACAAATCAATATTGGTTATTCTCCTCTAAGTAAGTTATCTTTCGCTGCATATTCCCTCCTTGTTTGGCATCTGTTCATGATTGTATCCTTCRTAGGTGGAGGTTAGTTGCAGAGTGCACGACATGTTGATGTCTTCCTGGCTGACCATGTCTGCAATTTGTTRTGTCCATTTTCAATATGTTCATGTTGAGGTATTACATCGATTCAATTTAAATGTATTGAAAGTATCTTCTTTTCTGTCTTGAAAGGTATCCAGACATGTTATGATGGYTAGATTCTGGTCTGTATCTCAAATCTCTCTTTGCAGTGCTGTTCACAATTCGAGTATGTAAGTGAGAACCTGTGCAATCGTCGGTCCACGCTATATGGTGTTTTGTGGTTTGTATGGTGCAGAGATTCTGTCACCTCGTTYTTCACCGCCTATGATGCACTCTGTGAGGAAGGATTGGCAGGGAATGTTACGCATGTTTTRAATGGCATTGCCGACACTTACTTGGCAGGTGTGTATCTGACTTTCTTCTTGTTACATAACATGATTATCCAATGAAGATGGGTCTTCTTTAGTGAATATTGCAGTTGAGACAGGTGTAGCTTGCTGGTCTCTATTTGCTAATGGTTATGAGATTGACAACTTCAGAATATTCTGCCTCTAGCCAATTACTGCGGGGAGTTACTTGACTTGCTTAAYAATGTTATGTAGTCATGAAGTCCTTCCTAGCTAGTTCAGCATTGGTAACCACGTGGGTCGCTTGTTTTGAAACTTCTATCCTCATTTCCAGGTTAAGCACGATGATTCTGTAAATTTTTTATGTAGGCATGGCAATGATGTCACTTGTGTGGTATTCCAGCAACCAAGARACATGAGGATATTCAAGGAGAGATCCTTGAAGGGCTTGTAGCACGTATTGTGACTCCTGAGAGTGTAACAAACTTAAGCGAAATTCTTGCTCGGTTTCCMCGTCCTCCATCCCCAGAAGGCAAGCTTATTTGATCCAATTGACTATTTTCCTKRCTAACGCTGTAWTATGACGTTTTGTTTTTGTTRAAAAATGTGGTATTAGTAAGCAGGTGTCACCTATCTTTGGTAGCCACAAAAAGAATAAACTGCAGCTATCAGATGTCAATGGATATKTTATTGGAACCGAGTCTTTAAACGACATTTTACAACCTCCTGCTCTAATAGCTTTCACTATGATAAATGCAACTCACAGRTTCGTTCAATATTAGAGGTGATTTCCTGAAATCGTTGCCTTTTGTGCAGCTTCTGTGTACGGCCAAGGACTGCGTGAAATATGTTCGTCTAATCGAGATAGTGAAAAAAAGGTACGTAAAAGCTGGTCTTTAGGTCTTTAGTACTATGAGAGTAAGAACTGATTACTAATCATGGACGGTCTTCTATCTTCACAYGTCTTTTGTCCGTYTCTTCACCAACATATAGATATTTCCGTTCATTCCCCCATGGCATCTATACAGTGCTTAAGAGCTAATTCGCCATGTGGTCTTTGTTGCAGCAAGTCGAAGCCCTTCTGAAAGCTGTAGGCCYAGACTTCTGCTCTGACTTGACAGACTGGYTTGAGGATAAAGTTGCAGAGCATGACAGCGCAAAGAAGAGTCGTTTGTACCCGATGTTAGAATCCTTTCTACACTCAGCACCTGCAGATTATCCTACAAGGAAACTTCAAGTATATAACCCTCTCTTGTTTTTTGTTTGAATTAGTGCAATCAATAAAATCTCATGCCTTGTTTACAACTCTTTCTCAACAGTACTTATGTTATGAGTGACTTCATCCTTTACAACTTTTTTGTTCAAAGTTTTTGAATTCCATCATGCATACCTTGACGTCTACTGATCACGTTATAGACTCTGTTTTTGAGTATTCAGTATGCTGCCGGCATGCTCATACTCATCATAAGAATATTTCCTTTGTTCAGGAGATGATTCAGGTGATTCATAAGTCAAAATTACCTGTCCGCTTCAAGTGCAACACAAATTCGTCCGGACAGGGTTCCGATGTCCGAGGGTCTAGACCTTTACACACGGCACACAAATATGCATGGAAGGTAAGAATGACCTTTGAGTTTCTTATGTAGGACTGTGATGTTGTACGAGTGCTTATCAGTCTGTCATAAGTTGCAGATTCGTTGTATATTGCCATCATTATCTTTAAGAAATACAATTGGACATGATCTTGTGGTGGTTGCTCAATTTTTCCTAGCTGATCCCTTTTGGTTTKTTGTGATCTTGAGTCATTCAATTCATACACTSCATTTACACYGAAGAGATTTTTGAATAGAATTCTTAGCTRCGAAGTTACCTGTYGCGTTTTTGCAGGCTAGAGAGTCTCCATGGCTCCCTCAAAGATGAATGGATGAGATGGGAAAAGAACCTGAAGGAAACGCTATCAGCGCATAGGGAGTATCTTCTTGAAGTTCAGGTAGTTCTTCCTAACAACTAATAAGCTACGCTGATTTCTCTTTTTCCCGGTCATTGCACCTTCAGAATTTTATGAAGAGCACCATCCACAACGCCAAGTATATCTCGCCATCACTCTCAAATTTTATATACTTCTCTACTTTTGTGACAGGTACCCTTTCAAACGRTAGTCGAAGTCGTGCAGCAACAACTGACAGCCATTGCCAGTGGTGACTTCACTATGCATGTTCCAACGATCAAGGAAGAAHGATCTTTCAAAACATTCAGATTTGTTGCTGTGGCCCTCAATAGTGACCAAGTTTTGGACGTTCTGCAAGAGGTCCGTCTTCAGTGGATTTGTTGGGCTCTAGATGTTCTGATTTTTCGCTATAGCAATCTAATTGGTTCTGTAGATTTATTTGTTGGTTTGAGGATTTCACAATCTGAATTATATTAATGGTTGGGGAATGTTTTGATGTAYRTATKAAAKGATATTCACAGTAGAATATTGGCCTGATTTTAAAATCTCTGCAGGTGAGAGTGCAAAATCCTCRAGTGGAAGCCATGCTGCCAATGAAGCACTTGAAAGAGTCTTTAGGTTCAGCACACATTACATTGGCACATAAARCTTCTCATGGAGCAGCTGCGTTGGCAGCATATGCTCCTTTGCGTGGTACTGAAACTCAACTGCAGTTAACTGCTCTCCTCTTCTCCGAGAAGTTGGCTGCTCTGGAAGTCCTCCTTACACCGGGTTCAGTATCTTCAAAGAACGAGTGGCCTCATTTRACGGTACTGAAATTAATAAAACTCTTAACCATCCCACGTGGTCCTCATGAACTACGGTGGTCGCTCGCTCCCTGATTGTGAAGCTTCTTTTTTAGTTCACTGGAATGTATTTGATTATATCTGTAGATTACAACACTGTGAGTGGACGAATTGATGCCATTGGGTGCTCCAACATTACTCTGTAATTGCATAGAAAATCTACATTTTATGGAGTGTACCCAATCAGATTTTATGGAAGGTATTGATTTTAGAACATAAATCTAGRAAGACTATAGATAGCTTATCATTTAGGTCAAATGAAATAAGCTATCTACTGTCTACCTAGATTTAAGTTTTGAAATAACTACCATTTGTAGAAACTGACGCCACTGTCGCCATTGGGTGCTCCTACCTTATTGTATTCCGAGTCTTGAATTGCAAACGCCTTTTGTTTTTTGCAGGTCTGGACTGGTCCTGGAATGCAAGCTAAGGACGCAAACATCCTRCCACAGTTGGTGGCAACTGGTGAAGCTCAACGTGTCGATATAGAAGAACCAGCCACYTTAACAGGACTGATCAACTTCTACTGAAAATCTGAAGGTATATTTTAGTAGCAATTTGGTGTGGATTTGGGGGKKTTCTGTATATTTTTTGTAAGAAGGTTTCCTTGCACTGCTGCTATTGCCAAGAGCGACATCAAAATTGATGATCGAAAACCTTTCCRAGTCTTTGTACCATGAACTTTCAAGCGGTTTCTATCAACAGATCAACGTGGAACTGGGAGAAGCAGTCAGGTTTTAAATGCGAAATCCATTTAGAAGGAGCAAGCATATGTAATTTTGTAGGATTTAGTGCCACTTTTTGGATTTGAGAGACAGGATATTTTGCTACGTAGCTCATTTGGAAAGCATCTGATATATGTTTTTAAATGTCAATGCCTTCCTAATCCTTCTTTTTTAACCAACATGTAAGGAGCACTACAGTTCTTGATACATATAACTTTTTTGTTTTCATTGATCTATTGCAAGGGATCACTTTTCATGAGATTTGTTGTTCATGTATTACAACCAGATCCTTGGAGTAGCGGCTGCATTTGTGTAATCTGAGTGTGTACTTTTGTAGAGATCACTGTATCTCAATCTTGATAGCCAAACTGCAAGTTCTCATGTCCAAACTTGCGAATCAAGTAAGACCGAGTGATTTGGGTACCAAAAGAAATTTTCTTCATTTTTTTCTTTAAAGAATTCACTCTAGTTTCAAATTTTTCCAAAAAAAGGTTGAAAATTTTACAACTTGTAGCGGACATGTGATTTCATCTTTAAAAATAAGATTTAGTTCCAATCACAATTGCATCGGTAGTTGCATAACATTCAGTAGCAAGATTAGATTCACTACTTCTCACATTGTTTGACTGCGGTAACCACAATTTACTCCTATATAAAACGTCCCTGAGAATTGCGTCATTGGGCACTCAACTAGAAGTACGAGAATAAGAAAAGCTGTCCCAGCAAAGAATCAAACTCATCAATCGTTTTTATAATATCTAGTTCTAATGTGCATTGCTATTTACATATATAGTATTTCATGTGGAAAAAGATGCACTGAAGACACGAGGACTGCAACAATTGGAGTATTAAAAGTGAAGATATAACGACTTAATCCCGAAGAGACCGAATGGTCAGAAGTGGCCGCGAAGGGTTAAGCAATAAATCCCACCCAGAGTTTTTCCTTTCTCTAAACAAGATGCCTTATCAACATACTAATAAAAGATTGGTGTGACTGTTGCTGCAACCATGCCTGTCACAAGGATAACACGTGCCAAATTTTCAAACCTGATGACAACAAGTTCTTTTCCAGGAGCTTAATAACTTACTACCGATGGGATTGATCAACGCCATTGGAAACCCTAAACCCTACTCCACAAAAATCTTCGAAGACAAGAATACCTCTCGACACATATGCACGATAAAAAAAGCTATAACCAATAGAAGCTGGCTGTTCTCTTTCAAGAATCTGGAATAATGGTGCATGATTTCCCTCCGACAGTGTTGAAAAGGTACCATCAGTAATAGACGCAACAAACGCTACTGCATCTTCAGTTGAGATGTGTTCCATTACAACTTTCAGTTTCGGAAGTTTCTGTCTGAGGGGGGTGAGTACAGTCTCGATGAACACTTTCTCTCGGTCAAACATGTCCACCATTTGATCTGCGACTTCTCCATGAACCTACAACATTACACCCATTTATCAATTTATTATTAGAAAAGTATGAAACAAAAGCCCTTGGGGTAGAACGTCAAACTGCAATAACCCTATTAATCTAATAAATTTGGCGAATCAGCTTCATCATTTTCAAACGAGTAGTAAAAGGAGATGAGTGCTGCTAAGGTGATACAGTCCCCTAGATTGATCACATATGGAACATTCTCTTCTTAGACCATACACGTCAATTCTAGCATGATACATTGGTTTAAAACAAACGGAATGCACATTAAAAACATTTTCCGTAATGGCCAGGTTTGAGAAGAACAAGACAAGGAAGTTACCAGAAGAGGAAAGCCCTGTTCCACCATCTCCTCAAGAACAGGCATGCACTTTCCCAAACAAGTCAGTCAGTGACACCTGCTTGTGAGTTTGTTGTGGCTCCTGCTGGATACAATTTGACGGCTTTCACCAGTCTACTCTCGCCTGCCAAGACACCCCCCTGCAACGCCCTCAGCAATGGCACTTGTGTTCTCCGACTCATATGGACACAGTTTCCAACTCTTGACATTAATTTCTGCTCTTCCTTCATATCTTAAAACAAGAACAACAAAAATGACTACGATTAAACCCTAAGCGCCAAAATGGGCTCCATATTCGATAACAGTTTTGAGTAGGTCATATGAGGACTCACTTTTGTTCAATTTTATTTACTATTCGACCGACACTTGCAGTGTTCTTTATAAATTCTAGCGATAAGATATTTAGCGATACCGGACTTGGATTTTTATCACAAGAGAATGAATCAAACTTGTCACTCTAAAACTATGAAATCTCAATCCTTTAGGAATTTAGGGTACGTCAGTCGAAGCTATGGAGATCATAAAAAGATCGAAAATCTGTAACACTTACTTGCATCCTTGATATCTTTCTTGGTGGTCACATCTGTCAAGTACAGAGTCATCAAGGGCTCGAATTCGAAATTAGAAGGCAAAGCCTTCATGATGCGATCCCTATATGCCAATGCTGCAGGAAGATCGGTCACAGGCGGCTTCAAGTTGGGCATGATGACAGCTCTCCTGAAAACACCTGCACTGAGGAATAAAGTCACCATAACAGAAATTAGAATAGTGTAAAACAATACAAAAGATTTGCAAACATTCCCTTCCTCTGTACACGAACTGCACAGCAACCACGCATAATGTTTGCAAGAAATTTGAGTTCACATTGTAAGAAGGTAATTCCCTTCCTCTGTGATTGGGAGGTGCGCTTTGCTAATCCAAGCGTTGGAGCAAGTAAGGGAAGAAAGTAGTGGAAGTAATTCTGTTGAACTCGCATGGAGGGTATCTCAAATGAAGGCCTATTTAGCTCTTTCAGGTTGGTAAGTTTACATAAACTGGAATTTTCGATTCATACTTCGGTCTCTATGGGATTGAAATCCTCTGTCACTAAATCTGTACACGTCTGTCGAAGCTCCATAGTTGAACTCTGTTTCTGTCGGAGTTTCAGACTATGAAACTATTCCTTCAGGGATACTTTCACCTGTAAGGCTTCCTTTAATGTAATGTGGACTTCGACTTTCGCTACTAGAAAACCAACCGAGGTACTCTTGAAAACCCAGCTGCATTAAACCCTGCCAATTGCAACACCAGTTAAGTTAGTTTCGAACATACACCCAGTCAATTGTAACATGTTTAGATTCTCTACATAACGTATCTCGATTGGATTTCTATTAGTGTTCAACTTTGTTCAGCTATTGGATTTACAAGAAACAAGGATTCTTTTGGTGCAGGTACTATCTGACGAGTCTTACGGCGCACTTTCATAACCCCGGTCTATACGAATCGATGTTTTTTAAGGTATGACGATGTTGCCCTTACAGAGCTTCAATATCTGGTAGAAAGACTTACTTTCATAATGCTTAAATGGTTGTTTTATCAGTTCCCTAATGCAGTTGAGTTAATGCATCAAAGGAAGGGCAAAATTTCTGGGACAATAATAATCTCACCCGTTCTGAAATTGCAGAATCATGGAGTGTGAGGATTCATTGGCAACATATTCTCCAGAGTGTATTGTTAGAAGTTCAGCATTCAGGGATGCAGTGCCTCTCCTCCCTCCGATCACTCTATGTCATGGAACTGCTGACTATTCTATTCCTTTTAATCACAGGTATTGTCTTTGCCCAATCACAGTTTTGACGTTTTGGTTAAATAACGAGTAACCATCTCTCTCTTTCCAATTAGACTAGCTAAGGGCGAGTTGGTCACAACCTTGTAATGCTGGGGATTTTTCAGTTCTCCTATTGTGCGATTTTAATGAATTTTGACCAAATGCGCAATACATTTTTCTTGTTTTTTTGGTAAAAAGAGATATGTTGCGTTCAGTGTTGGCGATACTCTACTTGCAGTAGGAACTACAGTTCATACTGTGTTGTACGCAGACAAAACGCACACCGATTTGATCCTGCAGGTATATGCAGTCGGTGCTTCTCTCTCTTGTTAGGAAGACGATCAATCCCATTTTTGGAGACCTTAATATTCTGTAAAACTGTCTCTCTATTTCTTGTTTTTGTGTAATACGGAGTACTATCTAAGTGATTGTTAAAGCAACAATGCAACGTTCAGGAGAGAGAGGGAAAATACCTGTTCTTAGGTAYTCCCTCAGTCCCATTAAAAAGCTTCCGAATCAGGTTGATTTACAGTCTTTGCAGGAAGAATTTGGGAAGCTCTTAGTGGGATTGAGGGAGTATACTTTTTAGTACCTTTAATAGGCTCCCCTATGACTCTTTTAATAGCTTTGCTTGTCAAAGCAAAGGGGCCTTCTCGAGAGTCCAAATTTCCTCTAATGATTGGCAGTGGTTCATGTTGGCGATGAGGAAGAGCGAGCTGAAGATGTAGTAGCCATGATGTGTCTTAGAATGGTGCTTGAATGTCTATTACAGCTTGCACGTTGGGTGAACCCCTTTTGAAGTTGGAAAGAATCGATTTAACCTCTCGAGGACCAGGAGGTCTTTCCCAAAAATGTGAAGATGAATTATAAAATGCAACTTAGAAGAAGAAGAAGAATTTAATGACGACTCAAACAATAGTTGTGAAATGTGGTTCGTAAATCATTTCCATGTAGTTAGATCCACCACTACACTAACCAATATTTTCAATTAAATTTGAAGCTCCGAATTAGAAATTCTCTCTAAAATCAAATGCAAGTTGAATATTTGTGATTTTTACACAATGAAGTTCAAAAGCTTCACTTCTAATCATAGTGATTTTTGAAGATTTCTGTTTTACTTATTTAATTCAAGTTGTTTTTGAAGGATCATTTTTGAATTGAGAAAGTTACTTTTGGAGGCCAAAACCTATCAATACCCTTTGAATTATAGAAGCTAATTGTTAAAGGACTAACACAAGAATGTACCAAAAAATTGATTGATGGGAAAAGTTTTTTTGTGTGATTGGGGGGGAAGGGGGGCATTGGTTGTTTGAAATTTGAATGCCTGGGTCCTTAAGAGGCTCCTAACTCTTCTAACAGAAAAGACTCTAAAGCAGCCATTTTTTAATGTGCCTCAAGGAGATAACTTTGCATACAATTTGCACCAATAGAGGTAAGCTCATACAATACCAAATTTTTTTGTCCATGTATCATTTGTATGAGTAGTTTTTTCATCTTACTTTGGTATATTGGTATCTAGAAAGGAGGGTCCCTTGGTGAGAGAAATAGTAAACATGATGAGAGTCAAGAGAGTAGGGTTTACTTGATTTTGTTAGTCTTGTAGATCCAACAAATTAATTCTCTCTTGTGAACCCACATTGGATGCATGTGTTGTAGATTAGTCTTCACTTGTGGTATTTGAGGAAAGAAATGAAATTTTTATGACCGGATCTTATGCATTTTTTTACAATTCAATAGAAACCACTATTTTGACCAAAAAAACAATATTCAAGTGCTAAGGATAGAAATTGTATTTTTGGTGAATTTTTGAAGTTATATCTTCAAAATTCATTTGAAAATAATCTGAAAATAGTTTTACAATTTTGACAATACGAATATCTTCTACTTTTTGTGCTTCACATAAACTTCTTTGATGAAAACTTCAAAAAAGTTATAGAATGTATATTTTATAACACATTTGTGTTTTGTCCAAACCCCTTGGGCTTTTAGGGGTTAAGTTGACCATATTTATTTTTGGAAGTCCTATCACCTACATCATGGTAGGTTAGATTGTTTGCCTCATTCATATCTAGGGTCATTTCAAAAATGGCTTGCCTTTTTGTCTCGTTTTTCTAAAATGGTTTTGTTTTCCGCTATAACTTTTGAAATATGAACCCATTGCCAAAACCAAAAGAATTGTTTCTAGAGTTTGTGATTGTAATTGTATCCCTTATTTTTCAAAAAATTTAAAAAATCATTTTATATTTAAAAGTCAATTTCTTTAATTTGTCACACTTTTGGGTTTTTTTCTTTTTAGTACCAAAGAGGATCCAAATTTAATGATTTAGGAATGAAATTGTGGTGGTCTATTCACACACTAGTTAAGCATGTTCTGTATGAGGGGCATCAAAAAATACATTATTTTATGTCCTCCACGTTCGTACAAGTAGGGCAAAAAAGGGGCTCCATTGCACGCACACTTCTGAACATTGAAGAGGGTTTCAAGTTCATTATCTTGGTCAAAAGTCATCACTATCAAGTCCTCACCAATTCCCAATTTTTAGTTTCTTTAATTTCACTATGGTTAATTTATTAAAAATCTAAAAGTTAAAATACCCATTTTGGGGGACATATAGAATTCTGGGTATTTTAACGTTTTGATTTTTAATATTGGCTAACATTCAATCGAATTTTCCAACCAAAATTTCTCATTTTTCTGACCACATTACTGTCGGAACCCCAGAGTGACTTTTAGGGGTGCTTCTACCTAAGAAAAAAAAAGAAAAAGAAAATAGGGTCCCTCACCAAAGAAATGAGAACATTCAAAGAAGGACCCGCGGTTCATTTATTGAAATCCCACGCCTCCAATGTTCATGAACCCACGGTATATTAAACCCACATTATATGTATGGAGTATAACTTACTCTTATACTGTATTGAGTGCAGTGGGTTGGGTCCTCCTTTCTAGGRAAATAAACAGTGAGTGGAATGCTCCCAAAGATTTTGAAAAAGTTTCTTGTTCCTACAGTRAAGAAGCACTGTTGAGTTAAGCCACGTGTCTTTTTAGTTTTTTAACTATACTTTARTTTTTTTAAATGAATTTTCTTTGCTTTCTACTGTAACTTTACCCCCCTGGRATTTTATTCGGCTGCAAAAGGCAACCTTGGGACCAATGCCACGGCACGGTCTTGGGATCCGAACCAGGGCTTACTTAGGTGTCAGGAATTCCAGCATCTGCGACTCTGCACCACCCTCCAGCTATTCCACACGGATGAACAGTGTCCTATCGTGACCCTTCATATTTAAGTTAACTATACTAAACCTACACTAAATAGTGAAATTAGTTTGCCCCACACTAATTTCTCGACGTTTGACACTATACAAATATTTACTGTTAATATATAGTATGCATTTTATAGGTAACATATACAAATATTTACTGTTACTATATTATACTAAAATGCAGTACTTTTCAATTATGTATTATTGTAATAGGCAATAGTCCATATTGCATGAGTTGGGAAGATCTTTGGTCTTCAAATGGTGAAGGGTTTTGTCATGCTAAGAATGTAATAAACCGTATTAATTAATACTTTCATTTTCAACCTGATTTTCTTCATTAGTCCATGTTGCAAGAGTTTTTCAATTTACACGGTGCCCAYTTCAATTTGGAGGCAATTAGACTGTGTGAAATTGGAATTGGAGGAAATAAACCGATACTATTATGATGGAAAAGATGCAACGAGTGCCCTTGAGAATAAAACTTATTAGTTTTCATGGAAGGAGGATATCAGTTAAAGGATTTCCAAAAAAATTCCAAACACTGCTAGTAGGCATTCATGAACCTCGATTTGTACAAATGAAAACATGTGTAGAAATATGTGTTAATTTTGATGGTTTGAAAAGTAATTTTTTTGAAGAAAGCAACCTAGTGATTCATGCAATGTAATCTCACTATTTAGTGTGGTAGACAAGTAGGTATCCCTAATACCACCACTTTTTGCTATTGTGCCTAGTTACTATTATTGAATTGGTCAAATTTTCATAATTTCTTGTTGGCAAATGAAACAAATTACTATGAATTTTGAAAGGCAAAAGTGCTCCCGACCCATAGCCAATCTCTAGACTCTTCCAATTCCAATCATTCAAAAAACTACTTTTCCACTCACTACTTCTTACTTTTTTTGCACTACTTTGGAACATGTATCATGAAATTTTAGTCCCAACCTTGAAAAGATGAAAAAAACCCATTCTAGCCTTGGTTGGAAATAAGTCAATCTATGGTTGGCTATGGGGCACTGTTTGGTAATGGATGGTTCTACCTTAACCTTCACATACAATAGTTTCATTTCTTGATGTGTATCAAGAAATTCTAGTAGCACCTAAATTACACTTATATCGTCTTATACCTTGCATCTTTCAAAATTTGTAACTAATTTGTAGTGACTTCAAAATCTATTATACTACCTCTTTTATTATTCAATTGAAAATATCTAGAATTGATTGTCTTTCATCATTACATAGCCAATGGCCTACATAGTTTATTTGAACGCATTTTGATAAACTTGCCTTACTTTGGTTAAGTARGCTTCATGGATGTAGGTTGCATTTAATACCCTAAATGCTTCATTTATGAAGTGAGATTCTATCACAAATAAAAAACTAGTAATCAATTTTATCCTATAGGATAGAATGTTCATAAAGAGATTGAACTCTACAAATGTTTTTTTAATATAGAAGTACATTTTTCTTTCTTCAATGTATCAATTGCAGTTGTCAATGTACTAATAGTGACAATGAATATATAAAGGAGTTGACATGTTTGGTGATCTATGTGGTTCCAACTTCAAAACTCATAACTAATTCCATGATAGTCCCCCAAAATACGAAACAACTTGCATTAGATAGAAAATACATTTTTCTTTAAAGAAAAAATTATTGAAAAATATTTTAAGGAATTTGACCCTTCAAAATTGCAAATAAACTTTTAAARGGACACTCTTGGGACCTTCTACTTCATTGTACTTGAAATTTCTTGGTTAATTATTTGTCAATYATTTTTGGTGTATAATGGATATGTCTTAAATTGAAGGACTTCTTATATTTACATGTAAAATTTGAGCATGTTAAATCCAATGTGTAAGGATGACAATATTCTAGAATATTTACACCAAAAAATTTTTGGTAAAAAAAAAAAAAAAAAGAACTTTTCTTTTCACATTTCAGGACCCCATTTTTTTTTTTTTTTTTTTTTTTTTTTTTTTTTTTGTAATTATTTTTTGACAGCAGCCAGCCGTTCCAACACTGCATTGAGAACAACAAAGGAACAGGCCTGAAACGGCCCTCTAGAGGCCTCGTTTCTCATCTAATGGATATATACAAAAGTTAAGACCCCTAAAGGACTGAATGACCATTACCCCTGATAGATTGAATGACTAGCGTACACAAACAATCATAGATAGGTGCATATGAAGTCATTTTTTAACGGATGTTCTTCAAATTTTGACAAAAAGTGTGAACATGTACCACCTTAGATCAAGTGCCCAGATCAAAAGTTATATTACCCTAAACTTTTCAGGTAGCTTGGGGCAACATGTGCAAAACTCCCTTTCTACTTCTAAAATTTGTCAAGTGTACAATTTACATGATACACGATGCCAGTTTAAAAAAAAATAGCCATGTGTAGCCTAAAAATTTCACTCTAGGAGGAATTATAGTCTATTGGCCCCATCAAGCAAGCTCAAAAACAAACTTTTTTTTTTAACTTCAAATGTTACAATCTTTCAATCCGTGCAGTCAAAGTTTTTAAATTTTTATACAAATTCCTACARTAGGCTAGTACAAACTTTTACGTTTGGATTATGAAAAATATTTTTTTTTCATTTTTTTTTCATTGGCTTGAAAAGTGGTAGTTTTCCACAATTTGTACTCATCGGTCCTTCAAGGGTTAACATGAATAAAACTTAAATATAAATTATTCCAAAAAAATTGGCTTATAAAAACTTATTGGATTAACCTTTAAAGGTTCAAAAAACAATATGTGGATTCACAATGTATGTAATACTATAAAACCAATATCTTTTATATTAATATAGTGCTTGTGCTTGTATACATTGAAGATTACAGTGTCAAATAAAACTTAAAATACATAAAGGTAGTCAAGTATGGTAATATTCTACTTTGTGATATTAAATGCAATTGCATGAGTAAAATTTATTTCCTAAGATTTCACTATAGATTATTTAGATATCTATCCAATAAAATAAAATAATAATAAACAAATCAAGTAATAGTTTGAATACAAGGGCTCTAATATATATGGCAAGAATCGTGTCTTCAATTGCAACAATTTTTAAGACCCAATTTGTATTAAAAAAAATTAAAATTTCATAAATAAAAATACATGAAATTTGATGTCTTTCAATTCTTGGTAGGTTTGATTGTTTGAATTGTGTAAAACTTTCAAAGTGTACAATCGTATCTCAAGAACAATTCCAAAGTATCAATAGTATTTATATCTAACTTACCTACTCTATTAAGTGCAAAGTGTCACAATTTCATCTCACCAATTTTCCATTCATCCATTTGTACTAAACATAAATGCTCATCTCGGTGTTCATTGTCACTGTCTACATGATGTAACGGGATGTTGTTGCAAATGTTGTAATACTTGTACTAGTTGATTGTACTTGTGTTAAATCATATATTTKGCTACATCATACATTTGCAAGTTTTCACATCAAAATGAATTAACCCCTGAACGTCACAAGGGACGCAAAATGTCCTCACAGCCCAAAACTCAAATTCTAAGGGTTGTAACTTTTGCATCCAATGTCCAAATTCAATCAAACTTGTTGGAGAAGTTGCGCATACTAGTCTACTTTGTGTGATAAATTTTTCACATCAATCCAAGGTGTATAATAGTTTTGGGAGCCAATTGAAGTTCATAGGTTCAATTTGAGCTCACCAAACTGCATCTGATGGCCGCAACTTTGGGGGCTTGTATCTTTGTAATCTAATTTTTTTCTTCTATAAAATTTGTTGGGTTTTGTTTCCACTGAAGTCTAATTATTGTGGTAAAGTTTTCATGTCAATCCCAGTTGTTTCAAATGATCGGGAGCAATTCAAAGTTCAAAATCCAAGCATTGGTGGATTGCAGTGAACTCATTAGATGTTTTTTGGACCGTCTAGAAGAGTGCGAGTTCCCGGGCTGTGGAAACACATTGGGAACTCTGGAACTCTGCCACATAGGCAATCTGACGTGGCACAGAGACGGCCATGTCAGATTATACTAATTAATTAATTATTTTAAATAATTATTAATTATTTTAAAAATATTTTTTTGGAAAAATAAAAATTTTAAATCAGTTTTCAGTTTCTTTACACTTTCTAAGGAACAACCCCAAAACAGGCTCTTACGAGGCTGAAAAAACATCTAATGTTGGTAGCCTATAACTTCTTCATACAATGTCCAAATCCAATAATACTTGTTGGTAAAGTTGCGCATATTAGTTTAGTTTGTGTGGTTAAAATTTCATAGCAATACAAGAAGTTATGAGTGATTGAGAAGCATTTTAGTAGGAGGTTTAGTCATAGATGTGATTTTTTGTTACTTTTTTTCACTATTTTCTGACATTTCAAATCCATTTTGCGGACACAATGATTAATTTGAATGATATTTTTTTCCACCAAAGTGTATATATTCTGTTTTTGAATCACTTTGTAGCTTAAAGTTTTTTCATTTGAGTAGGTTTAGAAATTGAATTTCACCTCCAAATGTGTTTTTAAGAAAATTTTATCACCTTTTTGCAACACTAAACATTATAATCTTTCAATCTATACGGTGAAATGACCCCAAATTTGTACTACACCATCTACAACATGCACACTACAATATTGTACGGTTGAGATCTTCATACCTTACTCTAATTTTAACTTTTTAGACTTACAAAGGCAGGCAATTTTTAAGCCTGGTTGGACCTCTGATGTTTAGGGGTTAAAGTACTTTGAAAATCACTATACATTGGAATTACAAAATATGTTAAATGAAAACAACATAAAAGCTTATCAATGTTCCCATTGTCAAATGTTTCTATGAAGTTGCAGTATACAATATACCTCTACATTTGTTGATTACATTCAGAAACTAATAAAAGTATATACATTAAATAAAACAAAGTACAAATATATAAATGTGCAATTTCTTTTTTTCTCTTACATCTTCGCATGTTGAGCAATATAGATTTTATTCTAAAGTGTAATCATCTTGTAAGAACTACTAAAAAAATATTTATGCAATTTTTCATATGACACACTACTAAATTTATATAATATTTTTATAGTGAGGCATATTTTACTTTATTTTTGTTAATGACAATTGGAGAAAGGTAAGGAATTTAATTTTAATGTGCTATCAAATTATAATCTGATGTGGAAAATGATGACTAAAATTATTAGTGATTTTTACCACAGTTGAAATGAACATTATAGTTTAAGTGGGATTTTGCAAAACATAAAACAATACAATTATTATATGGAGTACCATTAAAAATGATAAGGAAAGACACTTTGAATTACGATTACAATCATTTGAGCATGGTTTYTATAATTGTGAATCCKGAAAGTCCCAGGTTTTTCTTTCCATCAAAAAACATTCTAAATAGCCATTTTTATATTAAAAATTTGAGTTGAAGGTCTAGGATTATTATTTTTTCAAATGCATAATTTTCATTCTTTAAGAAATTCTTAAGTAGAAGTTGGTACAAGATTGAAGAAAACACAAAGGTGTTACTAATAGCTCTAAGTTGGAATTGAACGACACTAATCTCAACATTGAGATTATTCTAACAAGCATAATTAGCCCTATGATTTTTTTAAATTGTTAAAATTATGGCATACATTGTTTTTTCAAGATCAAGAAGCTGAAATGATTACCCGYAAAACAAAAAGCTCCATAACTTTCACATCACTAATCTCAATAGAATGATTCAAAATTTTACATGTACAACAAACAAAATTTATTATGCAAGTAAAGAAATATAAAATTTTAATTAGAATTTATGTAGACTTCTTTTGCCGCCCATTTGCCTAGGTTATTGCTGCATAACTTTTGTTCTTCGTGACTAAATGAAATTAAACTACATTTTTTTAGAAAGATGATGTCCAATTTTTTTTAAATAAAATTGAAATAATCTAATCAAGAATTGATGTTACATAAGCCTATTTGAAGTCCATTTTGTCTTCAAGGGAACTTTGAGACTTTAGGGATTACGCTATCTAARAATTTGCTCAATCTTATTGAGAGTCTAGTTAACAAATTTCTTTAGTAATCATTTTCTTAGACTATATGAATAACTTGGGAATCTATTTATGATTGCTCAAAAGAAATATTTCTAAAGTTAGCTTTAGTGCCCACCTTAGAGATAAAAGTCACCCATTTTACATGCACACTTGGTCTATGTATGTAATTAAGGGTTTATTTTGCAGACAAGTTTCAATTGGATGCATTTCCATTGCAACTATTTTCCACTGGACTCCACTTTCCTTGAGTTCAAGCCAATGACACCGTAATGTTTATTGCAAAGGTGAGTAAGAGAGAGGGTCAATCCAAAATTTCCCAACTAGACAAATCAACATARAAATTTGATTATGTTTGTGGTAGAYTAGTTTTGTATTTCTTTCCTACCCTTCTCTAATTTGAGATCTTTAAGTCTAGATGTGAAGTCAAATTTGGATCAACTAGTTGTACATAACAAGTTTTTAGGTATCCCTTAAGGTGAAATTTTGAGCTTTGTAAACTATACCTTTAGTTCTAAAAGTTGTTTGGGTTGTTTTGTTTTGTTTGATGCAATTAGAATATGAGATCTAAAAAATTGTAAGGCATCCAACAACATTTTTGGTACTATTGCAAAAGTCTTTGCAACTGCATGGGGTGGACAAACTTGCTTTCTTAGCATTTGGACTTATGGTGTGAAAATTATTAAATTTCAATTTTTTTACGAATTCAAGAATTAAATTTAGTTCTTTATCTCTTATTTTGAAAACACCATAACCTTCACAGTTCATGTCCAAAAGCCATGAAACAAAGTCCTTGCATTCCTTTGTGCATAAGAAATATTAAATTTCAAAGTTTTTACATCTTTAAAAACTAAAAAGTTATTTTTACTTTTATTTTGGTTGAGGCAATGGCATAGAGCACACTAGTAATTGCTAATGTGCAATATAAGGTAAGTGTAACTATAATTATCACTAATGGTAGTCAAGCATAGTTAACGCCTAAAGGACCAAATTGCGTTTTTGAAGTGCAGCTACCTATGTTTTGTAGGGCCTTCAAAAGGATTTTTGTCAATTCAAAAGCTATTATCTTGCAATCTGCATGGTGAATTTTTTTGAAATTGTCTCCATATCTTCACAATTTGAAATTGATTGTAAGATGGAAATCAGTGTAGTATAAGATCCTACGGTTACACGTCTCAAAATGTGTTTTAAAAAAAATAATTGGTACATACTAGAAATGGTAGTCATAAAGCAATTTTGGTGAAAACATAGTCAAAAAACTTTGTAGGTTGATATAATAATTATAAATRTACTTGCATGAATATAAATACATGCATAGACCTTCATACGTATTACTTTTATTGAATCTGATTGCCAAGCAAAGCGGTCTTTACCGCACTTTAGCATGCATTATTTCAACACCATGATGAATAAGTTATGAAATTTCAAAATATTCTTTGCAATGTTTAGAAAATTATCACTAAAMTTTCCTACAATAYACTCTCATGTTATGTTTATATACATCTTGTGTCAGTCACCAATATCAAAATTTTATTGTCCAAACGTAGATGTTGCATTTTGGGTCATGAAGTTTAGGGGTCCACTTTATCATGGCTGCGGGCATTTYATCCAATGTCTAAATAAAGTGACTAGCAGACTTTAAATGGGACCTCCGGAGTGACAATGATTGGGAGGTTGTTGTATAAGTTTTTCCTTTTTCTAAGCAACCACTTGGCAACTGAAAACCCTCCTGCCTACCTAAAACATATGGCTCTAGAAACCTGCACCACTTGCAAGTTGACAATGATCTCATCCATCCAAYCAAAGCCATCCACCCACAAAACTATGGATGGAAATCATCTATCCCAGAAGTCAGTTTCCTATAAATTGATTGCCCCAATTTTGGAGTTGCGGATTGATAGCGCAAGAGGATGAAGTTGTACGATGCAGCCKAAATTTCATCCATTTCATCCATTTCACACTCGGGTTTGAGACCTTGCGCCATGTCATGCTTTGAATGTGTCCTTTGACGACGGAAAAAGTTGGATGAGCCTGCACGAGCAACAACATCCATCCACTGCCCGGTGCATCCGACTACTCCGTCAGTCCCTGCTGTTGTGGATGGATGATAATCTTACCCAGAAATTACATCCCTCTAAATACACTCCTTGTTCTTTATTATTGCCTTCTCTAAATACTCCCTCAGTCTCGAAATGAATCCRGTTTCCTAGAAAYSGACGGAATAATGCCWAAATTGTTCCTATTTTCAAGGGATTGTRGAGATATTGTAGCTTCTATTAAACTCCACRAGGTGTAGAAGAATGGAAGTCAAAAGTGAAGCGATGCATGTTGCAAACAAGCGGCAAAAGTGACAATTTTTTTCCCTTTCAGGAATTGCTCCAGTGGTATTAATTTTGATCATTCTTTGAACAATGTTGTTGTAGTGAGGTTCATTGATGTCCTATGCATGCAATTCCGACAATGTCTTGTGATTCAACTCGAAGAAATTCTCAACAAGAGATTTGTTAGTAGTGGTTTCTGTACAATTTTGGGTGGTATTCTTTGCCTTTGGTTGCTTAGAGGTTGCATTTTGATTCCCTTTGGAAGGATCAAATTGTTACAGAGTCCTTAGAGTGTGACATTTGTAGATTCTTTTGCTTTAGAGTGTTCGAACTTTACAAAAAATCTGAACCCTTCAGAAGGCCACAAGTTTTTTTTCTAGTGGTGCAATTAGAGAATTTTTTAAATTTTATTTTGACAAATTAACTTGCACTACTAGTGCTTCATCAGATTTTGATTTAAAAAATAATTTTTTAAATTTGAAAAAAAATTAAAATGATAATAACAATAATTTAATAAAAAAATATTTATTTATTTTTTCTATATTTGCACCAAAAAAACCTACGGTAGAATTCTAAATGGCCTTGGCAAGCTTCAGATTTTTTGTAATGCTAACATCAATTGTTGTCCATCAAGTTGTGGAGAGCCCATATTGAATTTAATTTGAGACAAGTATATTTGGAAAACCTAGATTTATTTCGGGACGGAGAAAGTATCATATAGTGAGTGTGCTGATTTCTTGCTCTTTATTATCACCTTCTCCAAATATCATACAATTTGCTATTCTCTTAGCAAATGTCTATTCCTAGTTCAAAATGTGCCCTATTAACCCTTAAATGACGGGCTGGTGACCGTGGAAATCATCAATTCTGATATCATGGGGACCATTGGTTTAAAAAAAATCCAAAAGCACGCATTGGAAGTCAAACTACTATAGAAGATCTATCCTTTCCACCCTTTATTCTTTGAAAATCATACCTACATACAAACTAAAACTCTTTATAATTTTCATCTCATTAATCAAAATGGTATGATTCAAAATTTTTCATGTATATAGAAATGTGAAAATCCAATTTCAAACTTATATTTCATAAAAAAAAATGATTTAAAGAAAACCTTTATGAGTTGCTTGGGCTGCCTCTAAACATGAAATAACTTTTTAACCATGTTGTCAAAAGTTATGAAAATTGTTGTGCCTTGAAGCTACTACTTGGACTCATCTTGTATGAAATTTCCAAAGTAAAAAATCAATAATCCCATTGGTAGCGAGCTGCCTAAAATTGCCATGTTATCAAAAAACAATGTTTGGATGTTTTACCCCCCAAAGTCAGTTTCAGCCCTTAGATGATCGCTTTATAAACCTCCTACCTTATAGGGTTAAAATCTGAGCCCTTGACATGAATGTCCCCAAAAGGAAGGGATTTAGGGCTAAACTGAGAGGTCAGGCGTAGCCGTGCATCGGATGAACATAAATACCCTCGGGAACCACATCCATCCCCTGCCGGCACACCGTACCCTCAACCGGATGGATAGAAGACCAGAACCCCRTTCACACGAAACGCCGCCGCCGCGCCCACATGTCAGCCGGTCAATGACGCAGTCCCCCGCCATCCCCCGTAAACGTCGGGTGCACCGCTTAGTCAGCGACCCAGCCGCCTGAGCGTTCGCCGGGCAACAGGTCCCCTCTCCATCCCACCCGGCGAAACGGTGGGCCCGGCACCCGCCTCAAGGAAGCGTCGGCAGCCGCTGCACCAGCAAAGCCCCTTCCCCYCTGCCCCCCATTCTCTCTCCCGCACTCAGGCGGCGAAGCCGCAACAGCCGCAAGCTCAGCCGCAAGTTCAGAAAACGGAAACTCTTTTGCTTCCATACCACGGCTATGGCGATYCCAAGCTCTGGCCTACTGTTAACTTACTAGCTTAGCTTCCTCCATTCGGGATCCAGTTATGCTCAAACAGAAGCTCGGGATCCAGTTATTATACTCGCAACAGGAGCTCGAGGATACAACAATTCATGGCGTGTTTCATTTTTAAGGTCGCCTGCGAATTCTCGTCTCTTCGCACTCTTGGATTTGGTGCGACTAGTTTGTTTGTGTTTGTGGAGGTTCGAGATCATTGCTGCAGTTGGAATTAATTAGAGCTTTTGTTACGAGTACGAACGAGGTTTGGTCTTGTCTTGAATTCGAAGTTTTCGAACCCTAAGTTGTTGCGGGATTTCGGCGAGGCATGTGGTTCCGAGCTTGATTCGGTACGTACTGTTTGTGTTTATATTTTATTGCTTTTTTCTAATTTTTGTTTTTACTGTGCGAGACAGTGAGAGACGGTCTTAGGCTTCGCTCGGAACCTTTCGTCGATTCGTGTCGATCATGATTAACGGTGGGGTACCGGCACTCGCTTTMACTTGATCATTGAGCTTCGCGTCTGGCGGCTAGATTTGGTTTTAACGACTTGTGGATGAGAAGTGTCAGTTTTTGTGGGATCTGTAATGAAGCGCTGGGGGGACGACGGACCGAGAATCCGGTGACTTGTGTGCGTTGGGATCACGTGAGCGCCATTTGAGGTTTAGTTTGGTGGGGATTGAGAATGGCTGGGAGGTTCTTTCGGCGCATCGGCTCTGTTGTTTAGGTTCGCTTGTTAGTTTGTTGATGGAGTACGGTATGTGAGGGACCGTGGAATGGTTTACCTCCTGGAGCTGAGTCAGGGTTAGTGAGGTTGTAATGCGAAGGAGGAGGTTCAATTTGGTACAGTCAGCGTGGTTTTGATACTGCGTCAGGCGAGGTTACAACCTTGTCTTACTCGCGAGGTTTCGGTTGGGGTCATTGTTATGCATTTTCGGAAAGCCTATTTGGATAGTTTTAAGACGGAGACGCTCACCTCTGGCATCTCGGTGTGGTTCACAGAAGCTTTAATGTTTAGTTTAGTCATTTGCACAAGAAAGGCGGAGTTAAAATTGGTACAAGCGAGGCAGGAAAATCTGCGCCCGTGTAATACTAGGTCGTCGAGTGACATGTATTAGGAGTGAGAACGAAGACTTCGGAGGCGAGATTTTTGATGACCGGGAGGGCAGACTTTAGAGGACTAGACGTGGTGGTCAATATTGCTTGGCCTTTTTTTTTTGACGGAATGGTTGTATCAGAGAAGTTGCCTGAGCGAACTGGTTTGGCATTTAGGTTGTTCCTATTTAGCGGCTGCCTCTGTCCCTACTTTTTGAGAGCAGGTTGTCAATGTGGAGCCTTAATTGTGTATTTGTACATGATGTCTAAAATTTAGTGCTCAGAAGTTATATGGTAACACGAACCTAGGGACAGTCCGCAGTACTTTTAGGCACAACGAATTGAATTTCCTTTGGTCCACGGTTGTGGCTTGTTTCGTTTAATTGTCTTAGACTGACCTTTTGCTTGTCATACGTTGGTGATACAGATTTTAGCAGCAGCCAGGTGGACGCCTCACCGTCCTAGCGACTCTGGTTTGTGTAGGCAGTAGAGCGGACTTACTTTGGAAAAATGTGGATGCTTCATTACGATCCATAGGCACAATACGCTGGTTGGAATAGAGGGTTTCATAGAGCATGCTGGTTTAGAGGAGTAGAGATGAAGTTATGGACACTGGGTGGGATCGACAGGAGGATGGTTGTGGGGGAGGATCAGCGTTGAAATGCATTTTTCCGTCGCCGTTTTACTGTCTAGGAAGATTCTCAAGGCTGAAAATCGGTGGTGGAATGCACTGTTTCAACCGAGTAGGGTTGTTGAGAGCAYGAGGTAGYGTATTGTTAGAGTTCTAAGTTGTCGTAGTTTCCACTTTGATTTTGTTTCTGAGCATGACTTCGAATCACCTGATCGAAGCCCAGACTTGCGGAAGGTATCTGCGTCTGTGTGATGGGACAAGAAGAGCAGAGTATCTCAGGCAGGATCAATTTCATAGCTTCCATGAAGTAGGTGTCGTGTTGTGAACAGTGRACCTTGATAGGGAAGAATGGCAAGGTACAATGGTCCGGCAGCTATGGATATGCGTCAGCATTTGGGTGCCTCTCGTTCTCCACATCCTTTACAACAGTATGGCTCCCAGGTGACCAATAACGGCGACAACATACTTTCTCCTCTCTCCCACCCTAGCCCGTCAGCCTCTATTGATCTGAGCACTATAAACCCCTCCTTCTCTTCAAACATCACGTCTGAGTTTTCATCCTCTTTTTTTGATTCAAATTCTCACAACTCCTTTGGCCGCAATGTGGGCTCAGCCACTCTCATTCCCCCGTCTCAATCACAGTCTATGCCTCCCAAATCAATGATCAATGGTGGGTTGATTCCAGCAGATGAGTGGTCGGGCACAACGATCGCAGGGCCTGGTACTCCCAATACTCAACAGGCACAAGTTCTCCAGAGTCCTCAAGGTCAAGGTCCTTCTGGCCAGGTAGTACACCAGTCCAAACAGCAGTTTGTTTATGACGGTAGGGTAGTTGCYCCTGGTTCACAAGTTATGCAGGCAATGGGTAATCAATACCAAGCGGGTTTGAGTACGAGTCAACATTCGGGGGGCTCTCAAGGGGTGAGCCGAGATCCGTTGCAGTCTTATTCAAACGAGGGCACGACCCCTAGGTCGCCTCAGGTGCCAATGCGTGGTCCTCAGGCTGACCTGCAGCCAGTGGATATTAGTGCGGTGAAATCCGAATATCCCGATTCGAAGCGCGTGAAGACCGAGTACACGGGCATGGAGCGAGTGAAATCAGAATACGCACAGGAGTCATTGACTCAAGCAGCTCTACTTAGATCCTCTCACGATTCCACTTATCAAGAAGGAAGTTTTCATGGACCGACATCCTCTAACCAATTATCAGGTTTCGACGCGGCTCCAACAAGCAGCCAGCACTCTGGGCTTTCTGGAGATAACAAAGTTAATCGTAGCGTTGCTCACCAACTGGTGGGAATGACCCAGTCTGGAGGTTATCAGGCTGGAGAAATAAGTAGTCCACATCCAGCTTACAGTAATGGTAAAGCCTCTCGTACTTGGCTACAACGTGATTACTGAAATTTGTTTGAMTATCTCAGCATACTGGTTCTGACGGTCTCGTTGTGTATAACTTGTGATTAGGGCAAGCTAATGTACCGCAATCCAGCCAAGAGCGTGGGCAACAAGGGCAGAGTCGGGCGCAGTCTAATTTTCAAGGGACTCAGCAGATCACACAGCAGAGTAATTTGCAAGGCCAGCAGTCTCTTCAGTCCCTTCGGAGCCTTGGTTTGATGCAAGGAGGAAATTTCCAAGGTGGCCCTCAGTCTCTGGGTGGTGTTCCACAACAATCTAATTTCTCAGGCCAGGGCAATGCGAATCATTTGGCTCATTTTCAGCGTTCACCCTCTCAACAATCCCCTTTGCAAATGGCATCAGGAAATCAGTTGTCACTTTATCAGGCTCAGGTCTGTATTTCCTGGATGCAGAAAATAAAGTCTTACTGAAAAACAGTTCTGAGTCCAATGGCAGGAATCTCACCGTTTGATTCGGTCTGTAGAAGTGATCAATAGCTGAACTACTACTGTGGGAACATTCTAGAATATTTACGTGAGGATGCACTTCGTTCTGGTTTCCCTATTTTTTGTTTTCTGTTTSTGTATTTTTAGTGCTATCCCTAAGAGCAGATCCGCTGTTTCTTTTTATTATTGTCTGTTTCAGAACTATTTGTGGCTTGTACTTCTGATTTTGTATTCTTGTTGTTTACTGTTTCTGTTATATAAAGTTTCTGAGCTTAGAATACATTGCATATGTTCAACAAATTCAGCAGGCTCAGGCCCAACTTCAAGCCCAAGCTCAAGCCCAAACCCAAGCACAGGCMCAAGCACTGGCACAGGCACAAGCTCAAGCCCAAGCCCAGGCTCAAGCTCAAGCAATGTCACAGGCACATGCACAGGCGCAAGCAGCCAACCAGCAAGCGGCTCTGCAACAGGCGGCAGCTAATCAGGCAGCTATCCTGCAAGCTCGCCAGGTGCAACAGGGAGTTGGTCCGCAACAGCAACTCTTGTTTCACTCAGGGCAGCAACAACAGTTTCAGTCGGGCCAAGCACAAGCATTCCAGGTGAGCATTATGTGGTATTGACCGAGGTGTTCTGTTGGCATCAGGGAAGATCTTTAATTAGTGTGTTCAAGAGTTAGTACGGCGTTTGTCAGCTTCTGTTTCTTTACTATCGGTGTGGTATGTTTATTCGCTAACGTGTAGAAGATATCTTAGTATGTCCTTTTGTTGTGACCATGATACATTTGTATTATTTACATTTTCTCACCAGAGATTTATCTCCCTCACGCATTCAGGTCTTTACTTTCTCCGAAGTAACAAAGGTGATTATTGTATTGATAATAATTTCTCTTACCATTGTTGCAGGGGGCAAATGGCTTGCCATTGACCGGAGCTGCACAACAAATGCTCGCCCGTATGCAGCCTAGAATGCAAAATCAGCTTTTTCCAGGGCATAAACTCGTCAATCGCCACCTTATTCAAGGTTCAGGATTGAAAGTCGGAAATCTGGATAGTGGGTACAGAAGTCGGATGCTACCGGCTGTTGTTTCAGAATGTAATCATACAATCATGCTGTACATTCAAGAGCAAAGAAAGCGTCCTCCTGTAAGTATGCAAGTTTCTTTAGGAAAGAGAGCTGGTTTATCTGAATGTTGACGTACTCTGTTGATTTCTCGCTCCTTAGTTTGTTGTCTCGATGCTTAGATATTCAGACTGTTCAAAAAGTTCCTTACATGTTTATTTGTCTCAATATTCTGCACTAGGTTCTCCCTTCTGACGCTTGTGAATTTCCTTGTAGGATAACAATATCGCCTTTTGGCAAAGACTTGTACACACGTTTTTTGAACCTGGAGCTTTAAAGCGCTGGTGCTTAAGCAGTTACAACACTTCCCCTATTGGTCGGCATGCTCAGGGCCTCTTTCCCATGGTACTGATCAGCACCGAGATCTATGTACCGAAGAACTCTTATCTAATTTGATGTGCTTAGTACTTGTTATAATAGTTTCGTTGTCACGTGACTTGTATATGCATAGTTCGTTCAAGCGAGCACAACTTAAGCTTGGGAGTTTCATCATTCTATTTATCATAGTTCTGCTCTGGTTTGCATGGTCGTGTTGTCTCACCATACCTGTGCATACTGCAGGAGYTTTGGTTCTGTAATCTGTGTGGTGTGCAACCAGGACGAGGTTTTGGTGAGTACTTTCTAAATCCTCTTAGGTTTTACATCTGCGTTACGAGCAATGTTTAAAACTAGTCCACTCTGTTGCTAATCGGAATGTTGCCGGTAGGAATGAGGTGGTTATCTACAAAGAATTGACATTTTCGCTTTTCATGTGAACAGAATCCTGCACAGATGTTCTGCCCCGGCTATTTAAAATTAAATATGATAGTGGGTTGCTGGACGAGCTCCTATTTCTAGATCTGGCTGAAGAGTATGTTTATCTCGTCCTCTCTATCTGTTTGAGTCTATTTATGTTAATCACTTTCAGCAGAGAATTCATCTTTGCTCCCTTAGACTGCGAGATACTTACCTATGAATCAAGGTGCAACCTTAGCTTTATGTACTAAGCTCGTTTGTTGTCAATATTTTTCATGTATGGTATTGATGGCATGGTATTTATTGGCAACTTGTCGTGGTGAGGAACTGGCTCCTTCAAGTTCGACTAGTATCCCTAGGGACAGATCTCAATTTSTGGTATCTCCTCATGGCTCAATTATGAATTTTCCTTGTTGGTTAGGTATGTTCTACCCTCTGGGAAAATGGTGCTGGAGTATTCAGGCGCAGTTCACGAATCAATATTTGCTGAATTGAGGGTACGTTCTGCTGACTGTCTTGACAGATCTTCCTTGAARTATGATTCTAATGTATATTGAATCATTCTTCTGTTGCATTGTTTGAAGGTAGTCGTAGTTTTTTTAGAACAGGCTTTCAAACACTTGGACTTCAACGACGTCTATAAAACCTTGAACGTCCTGTACTCCATATTTTTGCTTCCATCACTTAGCAATCGTTAGCATAAGAGAAGCTTGCTCATGAGTACGATTCTCGAGTTTTGAGTTCTCTCGTAAGTTGAGGTCTGGGTTCAAGGAATTGAGGTTTTATGTGAGCGGAATGATGATACTRATTCAATCCTCCTTGTGTCTTGGCAGGTGGTCAGATATGGAACTCTCCGAGTGACATTTAGTCCATCATATAAGGTATGTTAAGCTTCTTTGATGGACCCGAACTTTGATGTACGGGTCTGCAGTTTTTGAAAATCAAGGAATGGTAACTTAATTCTGTGAATTGATGCTTGGAAGGCGTATTGTATTGACTTGGCAATATTCACATAATKCAGATTCAAGCGTGGGAGTTCTGTACAAAAAGTCATGAGGAAGTAGTGCCATGCAAGAATCTCCAAGAGCAGGTGAAGCGTCGAACAGTAGTTCAATTACTTCGCTCAATCTTCTTTGATGTAAGGTTTGAGTTCTCGAGGTGTATTAGAGGTTTCGTGGTAGGTGAGTTCAAATTAGTATGCTCTTGGTTTCTTAGACGTATGATTGTGTGTAAGCAGGCCCAGCAGCTAGAAAACTTGGTGATGGAGGCCGAACATGAGGACTTCAACAAGAGCGTAGAGAATTTGACCAAACACTGCAATTTGTATGTTGTCTCATTTATTCTGAAGGGCATTCTGACAGTTGCACGATTTCATTTCTATTGCTATTGCACCTTCTGTCTAGAACTATTGTGATTTGAGTGGAATTTATCTTTATTAGTTAATTTATCTCGTAGGGAATTCTTATTGCTTAGTYAATCGTTCCAGAAGTATCAATTCTGGAATTGAACGTGGATTCAAGAGTAAAGCAATTGATAGACAGTGAATTCGTGATTACAGGTTTATGACAACAGCAAGACAGTTGGCTGTAAAGCTGGATGCACCTATGGTTAATGATCTTGGCTTTTCAAAACGCTATGTGAGATGCTTGCAGGTACTGTGATATGTCATTGCGTTTGAGCCATTGACTGTTCTCGTGATTCATGATAGGGTGGGGTTGGTGTCTCATTCTTGTCTTACAGAAGATAGTATACCTCAAATTTTTGGCCAACCTYGCCATGCAAACCATTATCTAACATGGCTTTTTTGGCTCTCGTCGTAGATTTCTGAAGTCGTGAAYAGCATGAAGGACTTAATTTCATTTGAGAGGAAGACACGCCTCGGACCAATACGTATGCTCCTCCTTGGTTACATTACGTGTTTTTGCGGTCACTAGATGGTCTATTTGTTTATGCAATTGATTTTGTCACAGACTGCTATTGAAGTTGGTTTGGTCTCCTGTACTGAATGGCACTGGCCGGTTGTTCTTGTCATTTAACAGATAGCATGGTAGAGTTTCCAAGTGCTCGAAAATTGCAGCAACAAGGCTTGCTGACGAACCATCCCAACCAACCGTCGCTTACGGCGTTAATAAACCATTTCACGCAAGGCACCCCTCGTCAGCCTATACCTTACTTACAACAACAGCAAGGGCAGGTTGCAAGGCATTCTGGTGGGCAGGTTATCCTGGCAAATGGACAGCAAGGTGTGTCTCAACTTCAAGGTCACCTACTTRGTCAGCTCCAACCTGGCCCTGTGGATCAAGTCCATGGAGATYCAAACACGGCAAAAATAGCGCAGTTTTCAAACCATTTACAGTCACAGTTGCGGGGTCAAATGGACGCACGAAACTTTGGGTTAGCACAAGCAGGGCAAGCATACAATAACCAGATGCAGCCCCCCGGACCCTTGCATTTATCTGGYAGTTCGCAGGCTCATTCTGGAAATTCTAATCCCACCAACGGGCTGCCAACTGGTCAGTTGCAGGCTCAAATGTCGTCACCGGGCCTTAGTCAACCACAAGGTCCAGTTTCTGCACAGGCCCACTCAGGGGGTGCTGCTGGTGGCAACGCTCCCTCGTTCCCTGGGAATCAGGTGCATCTGCAACTCAATCATGCGCAAGCACTCTCTCAGCTTCAAGGACAATCAACTATGAGTCAAGTTCCACCATCTGCTCTGAGTGGGGGCCACGCTCCACCCATATTCAACCAGTTGTCACAACAGGCGTTTCCAGCTCCTTCGAAGCAGCTCACACCACAACCAACAGGTCAGGTTCTCTCGCAGTCGCATTCCCTCAACCAGGGCATAGTAAATGGGGGTCAGCAGAGCCTACCCGGCACTCCTCAAAGTGAAATTAGCGACTTAAGGTCAAATGCATAGGTTCCTTTGTCGAGTTGAACGAAGTTAGATTTTATTTCCGGTTTTGTCATAACCTTGGGTTGCCCCTTCCATTGGTGCGTTGTGTATAGTAAGAGGGGTTTTTGGGCTTCTGTCATGAGGGTTATGTTCCAGTGACATCCATAGAACATGTTATTCAGGTTGGTGGGTAGGTTGAGGGAAGTCCTCGTAGTGGGACCAGCTGCCTGGGTTGATGGGAAAAGACCTCGAGCTTGGTCTTGTGTATTTTGTACTAGGAACTGTTTTCGAGACGTCACTACGAGTTAGGATTACTTGAGAAGGTGAAGGTTTAAAGTTTGAACATCTCCAATAGAATAGGGTTCAAATTGAAGTGAGAAGCCAGAAAAATAAGCCTTTGATACAGGAACCCTGTCGAAGAGCTTCCGTTGGTTTGGTTGCAACTTGAAGAGTGGACTACTGTTGTTTGGTTAATGGTGGGTCTTCCTCTAGGCACTCCATGTAAAATATGTGAACGATGTTCTCGTCACCGTGTCAAGATATAACACAACGATCCTATATTTTGCTGGTTCAGTAGGGTTAAGATAGGATCAGCTAATTCTCTGAGTGTGCCCCCAAGAGTGTGCTCTAATAAACCTATGCTTGCAAAATGTTTGCAATATTAGGACACTGAAAAGAGGGCACGGATTTGAAAATTCTATCATTTGAATTTTGAGCTCTTATAAAGTTTGCATACTTACTATTGTCTAATGTCAATCTTGGATGTCGTCCTGTTTGAAGTTGCGATTTGTCTGTATGTGATCACGGCTTTCAATGAAATTCACATATCTGTAATTTTTTTGTTGTAATTGTTAAGGAGAGAGATGATAGGAGAAAATAAATTGTGATTGTGAAAGGGGAGAGAAGTGTCCCAATGTGAGGTAACTACCTCTAAGTGAATGTATGATTCGTTTTGTAAATTTGACTTAGTTTTTTCTTGAGTCTTCTTGGTTTTTAGAAAGTAGATTTCAAGCATGTATTTTTTGGACTCTACATTAAAAACCTAAATGCCCAAAGCTTTCTTGAGCTCTTGGAATTTGGTGAAACCTAAACAAAAAGTTCAAGTTTTTTGTATTTATATCAATTTAAAATAAATTGCATCTGTATGAATGCAAACAATGGTTCACATAGGAAAAGAGATCACAACAGTTTAACTTAAATGGATTGAAAGATTACAATGTTTGATAAATTGCTAATTGATTTGAAAGTCTTTCAATCGATGATTTCATTGTCATCATGGTCCATCCTTCAAGGCTTAAATGAATTTCCAATGTGATGTTGTCCTCAAGATGTAGTGCATTTGAGGCTCAACTCCAAGAGCTACTAACACTTAACAATCAAGACTTTACAATTCACACCTTTACACAAAATCTTTGATAGAAAATTTAAAAACAATTTTCTTCAAAATCGGATAATTTATGCTTAGAATAGACTTTAAAGGGTATTCACCAAATATTTTTTTTACCAAAAGTAGTACTTTTGAAAAGACTGTATATAACTTCAAAATTTAGACGATACTAAATATAGTGCCTTAAACATTTAGGGGTTAATGAAGTAAGAAACTTTCAATATGTTGATTGTAGATAAATCCAAAATTGATTGTAAAATCTATGATGTTTATAGAGTATACGTATTAGAAAAGAATCTAGGAAAGTTAGTTTTGCACTAGGCTCAAAACTAGATGTTGCCTTGGCAAAGTCATGCCTACCAATGTTATTTTGCTACATTCATGTACCGCGTATTTCCTACATTCAAKTCACTTCAAAGCATGTTGAAAACTACTAAGTTGACATGCTAGCAATGCAATTTGTAGRTTTATACTTGTGACACTACAAAGCAAAACAACCACAAAAAAACTTACTTGTCTTACTTCCATTAACTTATAATTGTGACATCATAGGACAAAACTTCCACAAAAAATCATACATTTACTTTGGGACACATGTCATCCACTTATTAGTCCAAATTTTGGAGGAGTATAAACTAAACACATTCCAAGCTTTGGTTGGAAATTTGTTCCATCCTTGGTTGGAAATAGCTAAGAGGGAAGCACCCATAAATGTCAATATATATAGGCAACTCACCGTAGTTGCAGGCACCTTTTCTTGAAAAAAATATTTTTGAAGTACTAGCGAGTGAAAATCATGGATATTAAAAAAAAGATTGGATGTCATTTGGAATTTCTATGAATTTTCAAAGAGCAAGCTCCCTAACCCACCGAAAGTCCAAAACTCCCTAACCCACCATAATCTAAAATCTATAAAAATTAGTAGTTAGCGAATAAAAGTTAAGTATGTGTCCTTCAAATGTGTCAACGTATTAGATTTTAGCATTTGGAGGACACACTGTCGACCAAAGCCTAGGAACACAATTAGGTGAGCCTAGTATATAAGAATGGGAACATGTGTGCTAATGGATGTTTCTACCTTATACTTGAGTATGGATCCCGTTGGTTMGCAATGGGTGGTTTTACCATAGTAAGCTTAATCCTTAATCCCAAAACGTCATTGAGGACAAAAAGTGTCCTTGATGTTTTCTAGCTCTAAAAAACAAGCGTTTTGCACATTTGGACAGAAAAACGCCCCAAACAAATCTTGTTGGATTATTTAAGATCTATCCAATGACACAAAATACAAGAACTTCTCGGACTTGCTCCATTTTCTATGCTACCTTGAAGTTTGTGACCCTGTCTGATTGCATAGTCGCCCCAACTGTTCATCGAGTTTATGAGAACATTGAGGCATCATACATCGTGTTTGCCTCGGCAAACATCTAGACGGCGGAATTGCCTCAAATATTTTTAGATTCTTCCGTCTTTGAGTGGTATTGTTTTCACCTAGGTAGATCTTGCTAATTCACATTACACTCATTTTGGCAAATTTCAAAGAGAATGGGACCTCAAATTTAAGTGTTTGATGTACCTCCCTAAACTCCATTGTCTACAACACAATTTTAGAGCTTCTATCATTTTTCCCAATCGAAAGGTGAGTCTATGTGAGTAGCTAAATTTTTTTAGTGGAGGTACAATGTAGATTGGGAAGTCTGCCTCCTCTACGAAGCCACTAAAGAGGAAAAAATCTCATTTCACCCATAATTTCCTACTCACTGAAACCCTTTCCCCCCATAAAAAAGCATACCAAATAAGGGAATCAATGGTTCAAAAAATTCCACACTACCCATGTATTAATGGAGTTCCACTTTGTACGGTTGGATATACTTGAAAATCATCAAATTTGGGCACAAGAAATTTTAGAAACTAACATACACAGGAGTACATTTGAACGGAAAAAAATCCCTTGTCACTTGGGGTTAAAGGATAGATGGGTAACCATGGAAATTGTCTATTTTGCTACCATGTGAATAACTAGTTTAAAATAATACAAAAGTACTTATTGGAAGTCAAAGTACCACGTATAGAAGATCTCCCCTTTCCGCACAAAATTCTGAAGTCGAATAGTTGCACTTCTATCCTACAACGATTCATTCTTTGTCATCCCTTGTACACAAAACGTCCACCTCGACGTTCAAGGGTTAAGCAGATTGTAAGTTATGCAGCCATGTTCAGTTCAGTTCTGATTACCCTGCCTTCATCTCATGTGAACCTCTCTAGCTTGAKTAAGTTATTATTATCCCTGTCACTACCTTAAGCCAGCTAGCCCCAGCTGCTGCTGCAGCAGTGCTGTACGTACGTACGTACGTATACCTTACTTCAGTTCTACTACTCCGTCAGAGATCAAGGGATGGGGAAGGCCTTGCCCTGGCAGACACAGAGGTACCCCAGCGGACAAGCTTCCGCGTGGAGGTCCGACGAGGACGAGGCGGCGGACGAGGCGGCGGACGAGGCGGAGGACGAGGAGGAGGCGGAGGCGGCGTGGCTGCTGCTGCTGCACCCGAAGCTCACCACCTGGACGGTGCAGGGCGAGCAGGCGCCACATGTGTGCACGCAGTCCGGGGCAGAGGAGCCGATGAGAACASGAACGCCGACGGAAGAAGAAGACGACGACGACGACGACGACCAAGAAGAAGGAGACGAAGACTGCTGTAACACAAAAGCACACAAAAACAATCAAATTAAACAAACMATGACTCGGCGTTTAGCATTCTTTAATTAATTGTTAATAGTAATCCATGGACTGGACAGTACCAGTTTTTCTTTTTTTCCTGCACTGTAGCAGTACACCATGCACTGAATGGAGGATGGTCCCTCCAAATTTAAACCACTGTGACTATGCCACAACATTGGATGTTGGCTCCATGGTGCCACAAAAAAAAACTGTCTTTTCAAAACTCTGTCCAGTGGCAAGAGTAAAATTGTCTTTTCAATTTGTTGACCGGTCAGCAATTCTTTCTCTTTTTCTTTTTTCTTTTTCTTAACACAAATGAAACACTTAGCAACGCAGGAAGTTAAATCCTCCATTGGAAGTGGGCCCAACAGGCTGGAATCATCTTGGGTAAAAATGTTAAAATTTTTTTAATTTCACATTATTTTTTTTTTTTGCAAATTCTAAGTTCATATTTGTAATCAGAGACCCCAAATTAGCTATGAGACGTCTCGACCATGCCCTAGACACGGCTCAAAATAGGGGGAGGCCATTTCTACATTTACCTCCGGTGAATCCAAAAATTACCCTTCTGGACCCACTCTAAATGGAGGATTTAACGTGCTGCCTTAGCAACTCTTTCACTGCACACTGAATTATTTGACTGTCAGCCAGCAGAAATAAGTAACAGAGAAACAAGTTCAGGTAGAAACACCCATTAGTGCACCTGTTTCCATTTTGACTTGTATCTTAAACTCACCTAATTAAGTCCCTAGACTTTGGTTAATGTGTCCTCCAAATGTTTAAATTTGAGGCTTTGACACATTTGAAGGACACATACTTAACTTTGATTCACTAACTATTGATTTCTACATATTTCAGGTTTAGCTCCACCTATGGAACAATTTCAGTGGTCTAGGGAGCTTGTACTTTGAAAAATCATAGAAATTACACATGACATCTAAAAATCTATTTTTTTTTAATATCCATGATTTTCACTCGCTAATAGTACAAAAATACTTTTTCAAGGAAAAGGTGCCTCCAACTATGCTGAATTGTTTGTATTGACAGTTTTGGGTGCTCCCATGTAATGTAAAAAGTGGGTGAAAAATTTTCAGCAGTCCATGACCTGGTGCATAGTCAAGGATGGATTGCACACTTTTGTTTTCCATTCCTATAAATAAATCTATACTTCTCTTCCTACAATAAAACCTCTAACCTTTAATTTACTAACCACTCTTAAGTAACTCAAAAATCTCTAAAGTATTAACCTTTCTAAGGTAATATTGATTGCCTGGTCTCGACTTGGGCCACATACAAACATCATTAATGTAATAACCTCTCTAATGTAATATAACAAGCCCAATCTTTGGCCCTATCACTCTAGAGAGGTTCTACCTACTATATATTAACCCTTATAATTTCTTGTTGATAAGTCATTTTTTGCCAAAATTGTTTTCAAGCAAAAAAAATAGCCTTAAATATGTACTCTCCGAAAACATTTGAGCAAGTTTCAAGAAAACCTCAATTTTTTACAAGTTCTTGAAATGTCAGTTGGGTGAGTGGTCATTGACCATTCTATTACAAATCGGGTGTTTTTGGTGAAATGTGAAATAGGTGGAACCTCCTTAGACTCATCATTCTGTTTGATTTTGAAAGATCAATCTCTCTTTTTCAGTCATTTACTTGTGGCCTATATCTTAACATACTTGATAATCACTGGGAACTTTGGATTGTCTAGCCCTCCAAAGTCTGGGCTAGATAGCTTTGGGGGCTAGAGCTTTGAAGTTCACCCCCCCATGACTGGCATTACTTCAACAAGAAGCAATTAAGTCCCAACTACACTAAATAGTGAAATTAGGTTGCCTTTGCAATTAGGTTGCCTTCCTCCAAGAAAGTGACTGTAAAAGCCATCAAAGTCAAAAAATATTTCTACAAATACTTCTATTTGTGCACATGGAAGTTCATGAATTCTACATACACCAATTACTAATTTAAAAGTAGGATATTTTTGTACATTAGCCATAAATATTTATATAGTGTGGCATGTCGAGAAATTAGTGAGGGGCAACCTAATTTCATTATTTAGTGTAGACATCAAACCTAGCCCTGGCTGGTGGCACAAAAGTGGGGCTAGAGTTCTAGCCCTCCCCCTTTTTCACACAGTGCTAAGGAGGGCTAGAATGGGGGCTGGACCACTCCAATGTAGCCCCCAGCTATGAAGTCCTTCCAGTGAATGTTAGTCTTAAGATTCTTTTTTTTAAAGCTGCATTGATGTTCAGCTGGTTGTTTAGTGATTAATTACCGGTAAACACTCAAGTCAACTTTGGAACATGACCCTGTGACCAACAATAACTGATCAATCTCTTTCATTACGCCCAAGTGGTAAATTCGCCATGACTTAGCAATGCTGGAAGCATGACCGCTGAATCAATTTTACTGAAATCCGCCCTTTCGACGAACGCGTTTGAAGCAGCTAGAATTCAAATGAGCGTTGCACAGCACGACTAGATACTGATTATCATGCACAAGCAATTCACTAGACCGGCAATTGCACAAGCAAATTGCTAGAATTGTGAACAAAATAGATCTATTCTTGTACTCTTGTTAATGATTTCAAATCCACACGTGCATGAATCGGACGCACCTGCAAACTGGAATCTTTTTGTGACAAATGCTTCTCCAGATGATGCGTGGAGAGTTCGCGTGCATCAGAAACACGCGGCACGTCTACAGTTCCTGCACAACCACCGGCCATGTTTTCATTAGAGAATCCTTCGAAACTTCAAACTTTAATAGCACCCTCTCTCTCGCTCTCAATTACTAGCAAGATCTCATTAACAACAACATGCAGATAAACAAGATTTGCAATAAGATTATGGAGTTTATGGCAAAATTTGAAACGGCAAAATTCTCCAAAATGAAGACAAATCACAAATGCCAGGATCGGAGCACTAACTCCGTTGCCTCACGGCGTCCGTGATGCCCGAGTTCAAAATTAGCAGCACCATTAGCAACGCGACTCCGGCTTTGAGTCCCATTGGAACGACCAGGAACGCCGAATTAGTGGCACTCGCGCTCATCCTCAGCCCCTAACACCAGCAAAATTAACAAACGAATTGCTCTTAATCTCTCCCCAAATCTCTCCCCAAATCTCTCTGTTAGCAATATGAAAGAGGCCAGAATCTTGAAGCATGAGGTAGAAGGCACACAATTCTATTGTGGGTATACGCTGTTAAAACTCTAACTTATAGGCACTCTAATTTTCTCTTACTTAATTTTACATACTTAAGAAACATTCAATTAATTAATGCTCTTCAGCTCTTGTCCATGAGCACTGATCGTACTGAAAACTCCGTTGTGCAAGTCACAAGGCTTTGATCAATTCTCTCTTCATGTAATGTATTATGTCGGTATTGCYCGGCACAATTTGCAACGTGATTTACGACCGTGGTTTTAAWTGGGGTTAATTAGCTTCATGAAATGAGAGCGTGGACCGTGATTAGCTCATTCATTTCAGGGTTTTGCAGCCCTGCATCTTATCTTGCTGCTCTTTGATGATGCTTGTGTGGAAGTGAAAGGCAGGCATGGAAACTGGGGTGGGTGTCTTCAATGGGGGCGCTGGGGTGCCGTGGTACATTGTAAATGTCATTATAACTGGGAAGGGAATCTAGTGGAGATTGCCTAAAATACCTCACACTAATTAATTCACTCTTACTTTCTTGACAATTCACACTAATTTATGTATTTTGGTGTCTCTTGTTAGTGTCTGGCCAAATATAATTAGCGGATAAAATTCTTTTGACTAATGGCATTTTTAGATAGATATTAGAGTGTATTTACCGTAAGGTAGATATGTCAGTGTTTTTATTACTCAGTACACTACATAGTGAAATTAGGTTGCCCCTCACTAATTTCTTGACATCCACACTATATAAATATTTATTATCACTGTATACAAATGCTCTATTTTTGAATTATTTATTGGTGTAGTTGGAACTCATGAACCTTCATGTGTACAAATGGAAGTATTTGTAGAAATATTTGTTGAGTTTGATGGCTTGTAGAGAAACTATCTTGGGGTAAGGCAACCTAATTGTAAAGGCCACCTAAATTCACTATTCAATGTAGTTACTTATTGTTCATCATAATATTGAATACTTGGGTGATTACTCAAGTAGTATCATTAGAAATGCCTATAATTGTGATTAATTAAGAATCCCAAATTTGCTCTCATTTTTATTCAATTGCACCTTGAATTCACTCAACCCATAGAAGCTTGAAGTTACTTTTTTTTTTACAACAAAAATAAAATAAGAAAGTGGTTGTTGTAAAATCAATCTGCATGGCCCCCATTTCATCAAAATAATCTAGGAGAGCATAATTTCACTCACTGTAGAATGCCAAATGATTAAACTAAGAGCATTTAACACAAACCGTATCATAAATCAAGTAAAGATGACCAGTATGAATTGAATTAATATCAGAAGTTAGTCACGTTGGTCACCCACGAGAAGGGTGGTAACTGGTAAGACGTCAACGGGAATGGACGTGTCTGCGTAGATTGAAGAGCCTTGAAGACGGGGAGTACGCAAGCTTACAAGCGGGCCGTGATGAAGGAGTTGCCGAACTCTTACTCGTGAGCAAGAAGTGGAGCGGGAATTCGCCAAGGCGGAGAATAATTATGAAAACTTCTCAACCCTGTGCGTTTGATATCGATCAAGCAACCGGTACGTACACCTCGCAAGTCGATCAAGGCATGCATGCTAGTTTCTAGTTTCATGCTGGTTTCTCGTGCATTGGGAAGCTATGAGGTATGTGCACACCACCAAAAGGGGTGTACATTTCAGAGCGCACGGTGTAAGCCTGAAAGTGCCATGCCATGTTTGTGGAATACCGCCATTTTATCGAAATATTGGTTGAAGAGTTCTTGGCCGTCATGCAACCAGCTCAGTAATTGCGCAAGTGAAGCCCATATTAGCAGATCTTCAGACCTAAGAAAATGCATGTGATCGATGTCATGGTTAACCTCCGAGTTGCTATACAGAGGCACATACATATATGGACACATTCCTGTGGCTAGCTTAATTTCAGCTCTGACTTTCGAGTGGCCGGTTCCCATTATGAGAATGGAATGTGGTTATTGTGGTATTATTGTTTCTCTTTTGAGAGGATTCAATCAGTAAAATTTGACTTTTCTAGCCACGGGAATGGGACAATGGGTGCCACCACCTCATATAGGCATCGTTCTTGATCGATCGAGGGTTTGTCAAACCTCTACAACGCTGGCAAGAAATTGTAGCTTTGGGTACTGCAATACTGATATACTGTTATAGAAATTGCAGTACCGGCGTTATATATCAGTCAGCTAGCGGGGAGATGAAGGTGACAAGCACGAATTAATCGACATGTGAGCATACCAGAAGGAATAACTAACTTCGAGTGGAAATCCGCAATGTAGTACAATGAAGGCTTGATCGATCGATTTCATTACAGTTTTAATTTGGCCACATGATATTTTAATTTGTGTCCAGCCACGGATTGGTACACKAAGTTACCCATGCGGGTGATTAATTGAGACTCTCCTAACTGTTCTCATATTGTCAGCGTTGTCATCTGCTGGAGTAATTAATGCCGATGCTTGTGAAACTCGCGTTTCCACTTTCCAGACCTCGCTTGCCCTCTGTAGGGCTGAAATTTTTTTCTTCGAAAAGGAATATTTTTCAAAAAGATACATTTTTATTTTTATTTTTTTGTATTAGCATTGCGGGGGTGCCAAAAATGAAGTCTTAACAGCCCTCCGTAGGGCTGAAATTTTTCCTAATGTGAAATTCATGGGATTCATGTTTTTAAATATAAAATTCTAGGGCGAATGAGCATTATGGCCCTCCAATCCAACTTTAAGTGCAAAATTATAAACCTTTCGTGGTTATAGCCTATAGTTCTTGGAGAGGGTAGAAACATTGAAATTTCCAACCGGCATCCTATTTTAAATGTAGTACAAAAGTTTAAATCTCTCCTACTGCTGATATGGTTTGCAATCCTTATATAAGGCAAAAACTGTGAATTTCCAATTAGCATCCTAAGCACCATGTGGGAGCCATCAACAATGTTTTGTTTTGAACTTTCAAAGTTAAAACTTGAAATTTCTATATAATTTGATTACAAACAAAATATTTATATTCCTTCCACAAAATTAGTTGGAATGGAATGGGATTGGGAGAATTTTGTACATACTAATTTTTAGAAGGTGGAAGTCTAGTTATGCAAAATTCAACTAAATTTAGATAGGACAACAAATTCATGATTCATGGGATGAATGCAAGAAATTCTTGTACTATTTTGCGTCACACAACATGTGCTAATCTGTTTTTAGGCCATAACTTTTGTGTTTTGGATCCAAATGACTCATGACTATTACACACCTTGCCTAATTTTTTTGTAATTTTAAAAAATAGTTAACTATTAAAAAATAGACCCCAATATTATGTCACACTTGCCAATTTGGAGGGTTTTACTACTATTTGGCACTCCAAAAAACGAATTTTGAGCTCAATTTTGAATGAGATGGTCTTCTTATGGACTTCTAGCTAGTAGCCAAAGGAATTTGTAAAATGATAATTTTTATGTGGTATAGAAGTTCACAAAGTGAGCTTCTTTTTGCTTACTTTTTGAAACATGCAAAAAATGATTTTGGTGGATTCTTTGGTGAATGGCCATCTCCATAAAGTTTTTGAAAATCAATTTTCTTTGTTTTATTTTTAAAACTATTTTCCTATTTTTTTCTAGTTTAAACATCAATGTATGTATTTTCTTGTGGTTTTTTACTTTTCTTATTCTCCTACTTAGATAATTTCTCTATCAAATTTTTTCTTAGGGTACAAGATATATACATTAGTCATATTTTTTGAATTTTTCAAAAATTATTTTTCTAATTTTAAAGTACTTCTGAAAAATCAGCCTCATGCAACAAATAGTACAAGTGTTTCTTGCATTCACCCAACAATCCTATGCAAGGTTGAATTCTCTAGTGCAAAACTAACTAGAAGCAATTGATTTCCATCCCTACAACTAGTTCATCAATTGTCTCATAGTGAACATACCAAGAAAATCAAGGGGAATGCGTGAAGGTTTGGCATTGATAGCCGGTATATATTTTCTTTAGTTGCTTACTAAGAGCAACTCTATGCAACTTCCAAAGTGCTTGTTTCTTCATAGTAGTAGTCCACAATAAGTTTGTCTCCTTTTTTTGCTCAACAATCACCTCTTCATCTAGACTCTTGAATCCAAACAAATCCCACAGTTGCTCAATAAATCCTTGCTAGGACTCCACTTTCTTGACCATGCCCGCAAGCTCTACAGATGCAACACTGATGTGAACTCCACCTCCTAGATAAGCTCTCTTTAGTGCCACCAATTTTTCCTCACACTTCTAACGTTCTTGTTGCAATTCAAATAGCTTAGATGAAAAATTCTTAAGAAGTGTTTCTATGTATTGCACTTGCAAAGATATCTTCACTGATTCCGCCCTTGCAACATCCTTTTCTTTGCACAAGCGGCTAATTAATAAGCACATTCGATGTTGTAGTCTCTTGTTTTAAAAAGGAGAAATACTCCTTCCACTTTCCAATCATCATAGCTCACACATCTACAACTAATTCTAACTCAACTACACTCACGTGTTTAAATTCTAACGAGGCCAATTTTCTTGAATCTAAACTTGTAGTAATGGTGTTTCCTTTGTCTTGGTCACCACCGCTCACCTCCACCATAGTCTTGTTGTCAATTTTGATGGTGTCCTTCTCTTGGTTAATCCTTTGTAATTGATTGCGACAAGTTCACTTGCCATGCATACACCATTGACAACTTTCTTGTCCTTCTTATTCTCATACGTGAGGCCCTTTGCTTTGGCAAGGTTAACCAACCACATATTTGGCAMTTGAATGTGTTGATAAGTGATCATCCAAAGTCATTCTACCCTCTTCATGAACTGGGTATCCTTTGAATACAGCTAACCATAGCTATTGCTGCCCACCCTTTGCCCAAACAACATATTCATTTTCAGGTCATCCGAATGCACTTCGAATTTCAATCGCTTTGATGGCATCTACCTTCTCAAACAATGCTTGTGTAATTGGATTTGATCTATTCCAACAAAGAAAGAGTTGTTCCGCAGACAATGGATTGAATCAAGAGAGCAATGTAGTGCCTTGTAGCTTCACCTTTTTCCTCCTCACTACTCCAATCTTGCTACTCCCTAATCCTAAATCGTCCATAATATTCATTGCAAAACACCAAGTACTCAAGTACATGCATGGAAATTACTAAATTACATAGAAATGTGAAAACAACCTGTAACAACACATTCGAAATACTAAATTTGATATCTCAATAGAGCTGCATTGTCACATCATAAATAGCCTCAACATACAAAGTGCAATCCCAAAACATGCAAAACCTTGGTCCTCGCAATTTCAGATGTATAACTTAAATGGGGGGCTTACATATGTCTAGATCTATCCCATGGTCCCACCTCCACATTCAACTAACAAGTCAATTGGAGTTTTGTCCAATTAAGGCCCCACACSAATTGCATCTGCTTCACTCATGCTCTAGCATTGAAGGTTGCCAAGCCCTTTAATTAATTACATCAACACATCATAAGAATAAGAACATCTGTGAACTCTTAATTGTTGTCCATAGGCCATTCAACCATGTATTCACCCAATTGAATGATGATATGGGAGCACAGACAAATTTGAACCAAGCCTATAAAATTGAATCCAATATTAATATTTTCACCTTGAAGTTTGCCCAATTCTAAAGTTCTTGTTTTTTTTGTCTTTTTTACAGATGGAAGGTACCATTTAGCTAGATAATTGTGCCATTGCTGCATTTGAAAAGCATATGATTATGATAATCAATTTGATATTCTCTTTACATTGTTCCTTTGAGTGTATTTCATACACAAAAATGTATTAACTCGTATATGGACAACTTTCAAACAATTCAAAGTGCTTCTAATTCAAGTGTGTAAAACAAGGTCTTAGCACTTTTTTATTTATTTTTGACTGTTTTCCTATCCATGGCCCATTGATTGATGATTTGATTGCCTACACTTGTTTCAAGATTGGATCTTTGAACAAGGGCCAAGAGCAAAATTAGACGTCGGAAACATGATAAGCCCTTATCACCCAAAACTTTCCTCAACGGGAACGGTTCTTTTGATAGCCGGTTCCGTTGGAACGAAGAATCCCAGAGKCTCATCATCCCCGAACTCACATTCATTCATCCAGAGCGTGACCTCCGTCGTCCTCTTCAACACCTCCGAGCTCCCCAGGCGATGGCGATGGCAGGACTCCTCTGCTGCTCTCCCCCAAACGGCTCAATCGGCACCACGACACATCGTTTCGTCGCATTTGAATTCACTTCTCCTCAAGGGTCTTCTCCCCGTCACATTTAAGCCTTTTCTGTGATTGAAAATGGCTGCGATTTGAGTCCGGGACGGCCGTGAATGCAGAGCTTCTGTCGGAGGAGCCGTTTTGTAGGTTTGGAAGGCTCAGACGAGGACGTTTGAGAATCGATGGCGGACTTCACGACGTCCACGCACCACATTGTTCACTCATATAACAAAAGCTGCTCCTGCTGGTCTTAGATATGGACTATTTCTTGGGAGACTTATAATCATTTTGGTATCTTTGCCTTGCGTTTTTACTGAAATTTTCTCCAAACTCCTCCGCGTAGTTTTAACAGGAATTGTGGAAAGCTATATGTCACCGGATATAAGCAAACCATATTCTTTACCTTTGTTAACCAAGCATTGCTATGTGTCTGCTGATTTTGGTACATGGTCCTCTGCAGCCCTTTGTGCAACGGATGGGCCCAGCTGGCTTGCAAGCATTGCAGGTGAGACTCGTACATCGGTTTTCTTTTTCATTGTCCCCACACTGTCTTAACTATCAGTTGTGATATTTTATCAATTTTTGCAGTCTGCAAAGAAGTCTGTTTGTTAGGATGAGTACTCTGCTTTTTTTCTCCTTCCTAGACATAAACTACTTTTGTCTCCACCAGAATGTATATTTAGATATGGGCATGTTGATTACCCCCTTATGAATCCTACCTATCTYCTCATTTTCTGATTTATTTGACAATCTGCAATGCTCTAATGTTTTGTGCAACTTGGAGGAATAATTTGAATGCATTGGTTAGACATGATCAGAATTTATCAATTTTAGGATAACTTCACACGAATCAGTTTCGGGAAATCCGAACTGTCCAGATGTTCAACAGCTATCTATTAAGTTTTTGTGAAGAAATGCATGGACGGATGAATGCCCAACTCTTCATATTGAGAAGCCTGCTAGAATCTGCCCATTGTCCCGCATCTAGACGTCGGAGCACTTGTTCAAGTTCATATTCGAACATATGTACCTGTAAATTTTAATTTCTTTGTTTTACAGGGGTTGCGAACAGCAGCAGCATCTGTTGTGGATAACATGATGCTTACAGATGCTCCTCTTCTTTATCCGCCAGGCCAGGTTTGTCTTTAACTAGTCCAATTTTCTTGTTTCTTGAATAGACTTCAATTTATCCATACGGTTGCTGCTGGTTTTTGAGAGAGTTTTTAGTTTGGATAATATCATTTGTATTAGTCGTGCTCAGAAGTATTACTACGGAATTTTCCACCACTGAGCAGTTTGACCTGGAGACTCTAATTGTGAAATTATACTAGGGAATAGAGTCTCCAGCTCTTATGCAGTAAGGCTGACAGAACCCTTTTCGTTTGCGTTTGAAGTTAGCATTAGCTGCGCTGCGCATTGCCAACCAGGAAGAGTTCAAGGTGGATTTTGACGGGTACCATTTTTCACAATGACTTGATTGTGGATAGGTGATGTATTTTGAGTTCAGTCCTTTTTTCTTTTTTTGATTTYGGTACATGCACACTGAGGGTGTTTGTTGGCATATATACAGTACCAAGTTGTTTCACACGAATGCCTTCTGCATCAAGATATGAAGGTGTGAAACTGTGCATGCTGGTGCTCTGYGATCTAACATCATCCCCATGGATCCAGGTACCTCCAAGCTCTACCAGAACATAAAAGGCTGCAGCAATCGTACGCCGAATTGGTTGCCAAGGTTGATGCCATTCAGTCTCTGGTAAGATATAATGTTCAGCACTGAAGAATACTGTCAAGACAACTTAGAAGTCAAATGCTTCTGCTCATATTATCTTGCCCTCGGGTGGATCTTTCAATCATGTTTTGTTTGGGAAGATCAAATTGGAGGATTCCTTGACATCAGCGTTAGCTTTGTGGAACTATGTATTGCTGGTGTATCACTTGATTTTTGTTCCGAAGTGTCTTGCCGTTTAGAAACGAAATGAGCGCTAATTTGTGTTCTGTTATTTCAACTGACAGGTCAAGGGGACTAAACAGCCCTTGGAGACGGAAGTGAGACACATTGATCTCAAGCTTAAGTATTGTCGAAATCCCAGGTTACAGGATGAGTAYGTTTCTTCACCTCCCTCTCAATGGCTTTTCGCAAAACCTAGACAATGTAGCCAATGTGATCTGATGCTAAAAAAAAAATTCTTTCGTTTTTCCATGAGGGTTCTTTAGATACATAATGTAATTGCAAATTGCAGGAGTAAGGGAAARCGCGACCGCAAGCCGAAGAAAGGCGAGCGCAAGCGACCACCTAGTGACGTTGCAATGTCCAACGCCGTCGATGATTCTGAACCCCTGTATGCTGTCTTCAGTATTCCTACTTCAATTGGTTCTATCATGCGACTTCTGCAGCTACATATTTTATTGCAACTTAAACTTGACCCTGCCTAAACTTAAGATTGTCTTCATAAACCGAAGAAACTCAGTGCTGTTATGGTGTACAGGGATCTCAATGTGCCACACAGTGCCAAAAGAAGACAAAGTGAGGGAGATGTAATGATTTAGGTACAAGTGCTGGGACTGGAATGTCACAAATCTGCTCTTTGTTTTCACCATATGTGTATCACACAAGCCATGGTGAGTATTATGTCATGGACGAAGTTAGAATTTTATACTGTGGCTGCTGGGAAGAGTTTTGAATTGATAAAAAGTTTTCAATTTGTGAGTTAGGACTCTCACTATATTCATGTTGATTTTGACTGAGAAATATTAACTCTTGATAGTGTAAAATGWTGGTTTCCATTTTTGCAGGTTGGAAGAAAAGGCATGGCATTTAACAAGAGAGGATTCCTTGATAGCTGAGGGTACTGATTTCAACATYTGGAAGTGAGGTTAGTTAATAATGCAATCTCTGAAAGCTAAGTGCAGAAACTGCACTTGCTTGAAGATTGTCTTTGTCTTAGTCATAGTCTCTAGTTTTCTTCTTGAAAAAATTGTCATTGGCAATCGTTTCCCGATGCTATATTGGACTGGCGCATTGCCACGTTCAAGCGAGTTTGGCAGAATGAAGCGTCACATGGATGCATGAGTTTGTTCTTTGATATTCGTCAAAGAGTGTGGATCACGATTCAATGTAAACATTTGTTTGCATGCCTTCCTTCGGTTGTACATCACATGMCATCGTGCAATACCGCAGTGAGCGAGTTCATAATCTCGTATTCTTCATCTGCTGGCTGCTAGCATACCGGTACAAACATGAACTGTTTGTGTCTTGAAAGTGACTTTCTACCATATACCCTAAACACCGTCTTAGATTTGAACTGATTAGAATGTGAGTAACGTCATTTCATGAATGTTCTTTCTCTGATAGCTTTGAAAGGACTCTACATATTAACCTGTTTTGCAGGTGGTCTCTGAAGTTAGTCATGGAAAAGACGAACATGTTTCTTGTGAYAACCTGAAATCACTCCGAAACGTATAAAGTAATGCTATTCCTAGATGGCATTCGCCACCTATCGTGCACCTGGATGCTGGAACTGTGGAATACTTTCGCTGGATAAGTAACCGACTTCATCCTCCTCCTTGGTGCATCTAATTCAAATTTGTTCCTTCTTCTAAAGTCCAAGTTACACAGGAATCAAGATCTCATCTTACCTGCTGCTCATTGCACTGTAGTGTTGAAGCAAATGTTGGGAACATSTTTTGAATGGTGGGGATCCAGCATGACGAAGTGGAGGCTTGGTTTCTGGTTTTCTAATTTTGTCCCATAACAGTATTCAGCGAGGCAAATGTACGATTCGCATTCTCTTGTAATAACAGGTTGCTTCTGTGCCTGAGATGAGGGCTTTTGGTGCTTATGTTAGCACTCTACCCAATATGTCAATATTTGTCACAATTTTTTAATGAGTAATTGTAACAACTTATTGAGACTGCTAAATCAAAAGATTGGCTGCACCTAATTTTGACCCCTTTCTAAAATTGGTCCCTACAAATTCTTGCTTAAAATGTACTCCTATTCATGAGAGAGTGTAGGGTTTGTTTTAGAATCATCTATTTTTAGCACTTTAAATATTCATATCTTGTTTCTAGGGCATCTAAAAAACTTATTCTAAGTGAATCTTTAGGGGTTATGTGGTTGATTTTAGGAGTAGTTACTTTAGTGCTTGGAGATGCACCACTCTTTGGACAACACAAATAGTTTCTGCTTTTTCATTTGCAACTCTAGAATCTTACAAATAAAGAAACTGGAAAGTATTTTTTTCCAAAATTTTCATTCAATTGTATTTTTTAAACCCCAAAATCTTTTTTATGACAGACTTTATACATGTAGTATTTGAGTGAGGGCCTTTTCATCCTCTATTTTGATGTACATTTAGCATTTGTTGATGCAAAGCATCTTCCATAATATCGTTTGGTGTTGCATAAATCTCAATTGTTATTTTATTCTATGTGATCAAAGATAAATTGATTTGAAATTACATGCACCCATGGAAGGTCTTTACTTGGTAAGGCCATCTATCATGGGTGTTATTACTTTCTACATAGTCACGTTGCTCATCCCCCAAAGGATTCAAAGCAGGAAATTTTATCCATATTTAAGTTCCTGATGGAGTATAATTCATCTGAACGTAGGTGTGTTTACGTCATGTTATTCTCCTTTCACAGGTTGGTCTCCCACTGGTTCAGCAATATCTCTTTCAATTTGAGAGGTTGGTTAAAGAGCTTGTGCCAAAAGTTGGAGCGCATTTTGAAARGGAGATGATCAATCCAAGCATGTATGCGAGTCAGTGGTTCATCACCGTCTTTTCTTACTCCTTCCCTTTCTCGCTGGCCCTGCGAATATGGGATGTGTTCTTGCACGAGGTTTTTCTCACTCCTCTCCTGTTTAGCTGCTGTGTCCACTTTTGATTGGATTCATGACATCAGCTGCTTAGTTCATMGAGAGGTAGGTATTGAATACCATCAGCAGAAGTGCTCGCACAGGGAAATTTTGCTGATGGAGATATACCTGCTTTACTGTACTACTATGTCAGAGCACTTCTCTTTGTCACGGATAGTTGCATGTAGTTTTGATGATTCTGGCCTGTTGCTAATCAAATCTGCGAAGATATGGAAATCTTTGTGTCCTTTTGGATATGTCCTCGTTGTACCTTCTATTTTTGTCTCCTAAATTGCCTTGAGAATTAGTCTCCTTTTCAGTGTTGTTGGAAAATTAATATGAGTTCGATGGCAGGGAGTGAAGATTGTTTTCAGACTTGGGCTTGCTCTTCTCAAATACTGCCAGGACGATCTAGTAAGTATACAGTTCTGTGTATGTCTCGACCGTCACATTGTGACTGTCTAGTATATTTTTTTTTATTCATACCGGTTGCCTGTGTTTTGTTATGGAGTGTATTAATTGCTCCCGAGATTGATTGTCTTCCGTTGTGTATAACGAAACCCATGATTCCACCTTGAATTCTGTGTCTTGCGCTTTACTGGACTGTTCTAAACCTTGAACTTTACGATTACTTACAATCTAAATTGATTGGCAGGTCAAGTTGCCTTTTGAAAAGCTAGTCCACGCTCTTCGCAATTTTCCAGATGATGCTTTGCAGCCAGATGTCCTTCTGCCATTAGCTTACAATATCAAGGTTGATCATCGACCTGTCTTTCAGTCTTCTCTTTGTGGTCCTGTGATTCTTTGTCCATCATGACCTTGCATTCATCCTACAGTTTTTGGTAATACTCCCACCGTCCCGAAATAGTTGTTCACTTCGCATGTCATGTTATTCTAAGTTTTTTTGAGTAGCTCGTTCCTTGTGGCTAATTTTATTTAGGTTGCAATGTTCTTCATTGATTCTCATGATATAAAATTCGGAACCTTTCTTAATTATGCTTTTCACAATATGATCAATGAAATTGGCAAAAAAAAATCTCAACATAATTGTGGACAATCAGTTCAGGACGGAGGGAGTAACATACACACGCACATCTTTTCTTTGTTCAGTCAGATTGCTGTGTCCACCCACATCTTTGAATTGCACTCTGTTTACCCAATTTCTTCTTCCAGGTTTCCAAGAGGCTGGAGGAACTCCGTCTCGAGTACGAGCGTATGAAGAAACCGCAAGCAAGCCCAGARAAGACTCCCCACAAGTAGTGTATTAGATAATAGTGACATCACTGTGAACAAAGTGTATTGTCTCAACAGGCTTCACCTAATGCTTTGCTCGTCTGGCAGTAACCCCAAAATTGTGATCCACYGCCGTATGTGGTGTATACAACTGCCTTGAGTGTGATGGCAGATATCACTTCATCCGCTGAGAGGGATTGAAGATATCAAGCCATTGAGCTTGAGTACAGTTGCAAGCTGAGACTCTGTTCTTGAGTTATGAATTGCCCTGGCTCASAGAGACTCAAGCTCTGTTCTGTACTTTGTATAGCACTTCCAGAATGACCCTGCCCTGAGGGACAGGGTACCACTGAAACCGGTGGCATCTTTGAAGTGGGAGCCATGTTGGAATGCCAACTCCTCATTTGATAGTTTTAAGGAACCTCCATAAAAGGCAATGTTAATTTGCAGATACTGTTCGATTCATTTCAATATTAGTGTATTCATACTGATCAACTAAATTTTGGTTTGCATCTGGTGGTGGTGGTGATAATGCAGGTAACTGCTCTTGTGGAAGCGAAGCTGTGTTGATTGGGTCACGTATGCAATTTACAGTAGCTTTTGCTTACAGGATCAGCTCTGCTTTTGTATTTATCTTTGGTTGCTATATCCGCTTTTGTTTGGTATTATGAGGTGTTGAGGAGGTCGAATTATCACCCAATTCCAACTTCAATAATTCATAAACAATTTAATGAGAGTCTGAGAAACATGAAGTAGATTGGATATGATTTTTTTTCTTGTTTTTCAAGGAAAGTTGATTGAAAAATGTTTTGAGGTGTGCAACCCTTCTAATATTGCGGATCAATGCTTTATGGACAACTCCTCCTTACCTTGATGTGAGTTGRATGTGAGCGTTGCAATCAAAATGCATCATWATTTTTTTTTCTTCATAAATGATGAAATTGAGAAATTGTGGAACTGTTACTCCACAAATCCTCAAACTTTGCTAAATCTCTTTGTGTACTKTCTTTTATGAATTCACCATTAAGCCTAAATGTGAAGGTAGAAGTACTTAAATGTGACACTTATTGTGGATCCATTGATGTGTAGGGTGCATATAGAAACAAATGATGTGTCCTTGATAGGGATAGGGTTAGGAAACCAAATAAATTGGTTTTAAAATTTTCTAACATTGCATGAAAAAAATATGAATTTCTTGAAAGAACTATGTAGATGCACCTACCAAGGGCCATAGACTAATACACAAGTGGTCATGGAAATATTCAAAAGCAATAGACTATAAGCTTGTATCACGTATAGGTGATTGGCCAAAAATACAATATTGGTGATAGTATTGGTAAATCTAACTGTACGGATGGAATCTACAACTCTTACTCTACAACTTTTATTTGTATATCATTTCCAAAATATGCTTTCAAATAACACTTTATAATGATTTTTCTCAAATTGTCAATTTTGGAGATGAACTGGGACGTTTAGGGGTTAACTCTTTAACAACATCATTGATTGGTCATCATAAGTAAAAGGTGTGAGCACCCAAAATCAATATGTACCTATGGTGAAAGCACCCAAAACCGATCATTTAAGCAATTTCTGCTGAAGGCAACTTTTTCTGAAAATAATATTTTTGTAGTATTAGCGAGTGAAAATCATGAATATTAAAAAAAAAATAGATTTTTTGGGTATTGTATGTAATTTCTGTGATTTTTTGAAGTGCCTGCTCATTAGACCATTGGAATTGTCCTATAGGTGTACCTAAATCTGAACACTGCCAAAATCAGCAGTCAGCAAATCAGAACTAAGCATGTGTCATTCATATGTATCAGCAAATCACAATCAAGTATTTGTAAGACATATTAACTACAACTAATGGATGCAATTAGGTGTAGTCTATGGTACAAGATTGGGTACATGTGCGCTAATGGGTGTTTCTACCTTACATGGAAGAAACAATTTTAGAACATCTACCAAAAAAAAACTTTGGCCCTTCATAACTTTTACATTACGATATCCAAATATTGTATTTTTTGGTACATTAGAACCTCCTTTTGCTTGTCAACAAGGAAATATGAAAAAGTTGACCAATCTAATAATTGTAAATAGGTACAACAACAAAACAAAAATGAAAATTTGGAAGTATCCACCTTTAGGAGGAGATAGAATGTATTTTGCAAAATGGATTAAAATAAGAGTCATTGGATTGCTTACTAAGATCAATACTTGAGTGATTGCAAGAAACACTTGTCCTATTTTTTGCCCCCTTGTCCTCAAAGAAATGATTTTTTTTCTCATAACTTTTGAATTGTTTGTTCATTTGGCATGAAATTTGGAGTGAAGGTACATGAGGTAGTTGCATTCATTGAGTAATTTTTTTCAATTTAAAAAAAATAGTTTATTATTTTTAGCTTGTCCCCAATTCGATGTCTACCTTAGCCATATGGGGAAGTTAAGTCCTACTTTTGACCCAAAAATACAAGCCACAAATTGGATATATTGGAATTCTAGTAACATTACAAGGACTGACAATGAGTTTTTATAAAAAAAGCAACATGTTGATTGTGCACATGGGGTCAAAGTGTTCTTCCTTTGCGCAAAGACTACAAAGTGGAAAAAAAAATTCTTACTCAAATTCTTTGGTGCAATGCAAGCACAATCGTCTCTAACAAAATGCTTTTATTATGAAAAAAAAAATTGATTTGAGTTGGATGATTTGGGTTATATGCCAATTCCAATCATTCCAATGTTATGATTGGAATTGAATCAATCAATTCCATTAGGGAATGAACCTAACATTGGAATGATTGAAATTGAATCAATCAATTCAGGAATTGGCATGTAACAAATCCTATTGGAATCCTATTGGAATCCTAGCTCCAAAAAATTGATTTTTATTTATTAATTAATGAAAATAAAAAGGTCCTTAGACCCCATTTCTATTATTTTCTCCTTGTGGCTTTTGTAGTATAGTGCAACACTTTATAGTACTACATAATACTCCTTGCATCCCAAAATGATCTTCCTACTGAACCAAATTCCTTACCCCAAAATGATCTTCATGGTTAGACGTAGAGAAAGGAACCACACTTTTTAAAAATGTCAAAAATAATGAATTTTCAAGTAGCCTATGAGTTTCCATTGAGCCATTGAATTTAGATAAAGCTAATATGTATTCTAGCCACCTTGAACTATAATTATTAATTGAACTTAAATGCTTTTGGACTTGTGTGGCCATGTGGGTTGACTGAGCTCATGGGTGGCTCCTAACTAGCTCTTTAGTGTTTTTTGGCCACACAAACAGGCGCCAACAAGGCATAACTTTATGCCTTGGACCAAACTACTAGAGTGATGTGGGTGTCAATGTTGAAGTGCGCTTGTGTTTTGTAATTTGCTCTTGTAATTTGCAACAAATTGCATGACTACATGCATCGTACAGGTGATTTCCGTCTAGGCATCCAAAGTTCAAATGTTGCATTGTTGCTTCCAATTTTTTTGGTAAATGTTATTTGACTGACTTGTGTTCTTTGATTTGACCAAGTCCGGTGATGCTTCTTGTTTATATGGTATACTTGATTGTGAGAAAAGCCAATTGTCTTGACTTGCATATTTTTCTATACCAACTAGTCTCTAGAAAATGCTTGAACTCTTTTTCGGATCCTTATATTTTCTAAAGGCTACACCCTTGGCCCCCCAGAAGTGGAGGCCCCAAGTTCAACCCCTACCAAAGATACTACATTTTACAATGAGCATGAACCTCTCAAAAGCATAACACACAAAAACATATTTAACAATACACGCTAAAGTTTGGAAATATGCCAAAGTGAAAATAAAAATCTTGGCAATTATTTTGCCAAAGAAAAAAAAATTGAGGATTTAAACTGGAAAAAAAAAATTGAGGATTTAAACTGGAAAAAAAAAACTTTTGACAAGCTTCTAAGTGGGAAAAAAAGGTTTAAAACTTGTTTTTTAAGATAAAAAAATGCATCCGTATTTTCGTTCAAAACTTTCCAGACAATGCATATGATAATGCATTTAGAAATGCATTTTCCCAAAAGTTGTATCATCACACACCTCCTTTAACCCCTAAAGGACCAACATACGTTTTTTGGCAACATAAATTTTTTGGGCAGGTACGTATGACTGGAGATTTGCATATTTTGGGCTGAAATTTTGATAAAATGTGGGGACAAGGAATATCTTTCATGTGCACAAATTTCATGACATTCGGAAATATGAGTCAAAAGTTATTGCATAATACGTTGTTTGTTTCTCAACTCGGGCAGTCCGGGCAGATCTGAAAAAATCACTTTTTTAAGAAATAAAAATTTGAAATTTGTTCTTCAGATTTATATGTACTCAAAAAGCTTTGAATCGTTTCATTTCAATAGTTGAGATGAAAGTTACAAGGCTTTTTAGTTTGTGGGCAGTTATGGAATCCCTACACAAAAAAAAACTTTGAAGTCCTTTATTTTACTGAAATTTTAATATTTATGAAAAAAAAAATGCTATGGGATGTAGATTGTTTATTACAATAATTCAACCATTTGTATTGGAGATTTTTAATTTTATAACTAATTAATTAACAATTTAGTATTTTGAATCATCCTCTACTTCTTTATACTTACTATTTTTTTCCTATATGTTGTACAACTCCAAATGATCTAAACATTTTCATGTTTGTAGCCAACTTGCCCTAAAGAATGAATCCAAAAAAGCACAAACATTTTGGATATTTTTTCATAATGATCTAACCTAATTTTGCTCTGATATTTTATTCTAATCAGTGTCGTTACCCAAATGTACTTTAGGATATAGATTTTTAACTTAAGGTTATTGATTATTATCAGAGATAAGTTGTTTAGCTAGCCAAGTTTGTGCAAGCCCCTTCAACATGCCTAATACTCGATAAACAGTATTGTCAAAATACTGCTATGTCAAAAAGTAAAAAAGAAGCTTCCAATGGAAAGCTATAACCTAGAGTAAGTTGCTTTAAGTAGCAAAAGTAAATGGAAAAAAAGATGTAAGGTAGGCAGACCCATTATGGACCCAATTTTGCTATCTTGCATCCTAATGCAGTATAAGTTGCGTGCAGGTTTCAAAGGGTTGGAATAGTGAATGAATTGGGTTGGAAAATCACCATTCACTGAACACCATCAAAGCTTCTACACATGGTTCATTCATTCATTCATCCATTCATTCCACAACCTCAAGGGACACTTTTGGCTTGCCAATGAAATTTTGTAGGAAATTAGGAGAGCTACATTAACATTCCAATGCACAAAAATAATCCCCACCTTAGAGTTAACAAATGGAAAGCTATCTGATTTTGCCTTGACCACCTATAATGTCTCTTTCTTTTTTTGAAAATGAGTTGACAAAAATACTTGTGAAATATCCCCTAATTTGCCGTGCTTTTTTGCCGTGCTTTTGCACCCAAAAAAATTGCGGATCCAATTAGTTCTACAAGGAACTATAAGGAACTATGCGCAGTGACCAAAGGATTCACAATGGGCTTCGTAACTTAGCAAGCATGCCTATCGAAACACCAAAATCCCGGTGGAATTGTTCACCCTTGTTTGAAAACAACACATGACTGTGCCTTATCAGGTAAGCTGACGACTGTCATTATTACCAATGATGAGACATTAGTGAAAGGACTTTTTGTAAAAGTAGAAAGTTTCCTTTACTTGAGCTGAATTAAGCAGCAAGATTAAAAAAAAAGGAACACGTATTCATGTCGACATGTAAAGCTACAAWATACAGTGTTCTGGACATTTAGTATAATGCATGTACAATGATCCGAGACACACAATGTCAACTTGCAAAATGGACCCAGAAAGTACCTGTTGAGGATCACGTGGAGGTCCGCGTGGAACTTGAGCATTAGGGCGAGGAGGGGGGCCTTGACGAGCAACAGGGGGAACTTGACGGGGAACGGAACCCTGCTGGGTCCTGTTTGACTGGGAGGCAACATAAGCTAAAAGTTCATAGAACCGCGCTTGGATGTAAACTGAACCCCGTTGCCACCAGAAGAAGGCCAAGTCTCCAGCTCTGGTCGTCAGTTCATTTAGCTGACGGTCAATCTCAGCTTCATGCCTCACCACAAAGGGTCTTAAAAACGTTGCGTATACATAATTCGTTCCCTGAAAAAATAACAAACCAAAATGAATACAGGACACTAGACCGAATGCGATTCCAAATATACTGGGTCAACAAATATTCAGTGAGAAATCATTATAACTACTTACAAGTTCGAACCAAAAAGTCGCCAGAAAGAATCTWAGTGAAGAGTGGGCTCGCAAGTTCCCAAGCCACGATACATAACAGCACGTGATCGTTACAAAATTATTGGAGATTCAGTAACACTAACTTTTGATGGCATAAAACTCCCCCAACGGGCACAAAGAAGAGGGGGGGAAATAGAGAGAGGTGCTAAAYATTACCAGTGTCTTCGGGTACCAGAGATAAATAATGAAGGCCAGCTTTGCCTCACTATACATTGGCACCCTGAGAAAACAAAACACCATTAAATAAAGTTAAACAAATTACAATTTTTTTGTGCACATAGAAAACACACAATGGTTTCAAATTGCCTACTCCAATATTCCTCTCAATGTAGGAAAGAATTATAGACTTGAAAATTTCTTAGGTAGAACTGACCACTTGCTTGGTGGAATGGAATTTTATTTGCACTAGGAAGTTCAAGCACAGACTAGCACGTATGCACTGTTTTGTGGTAGGTCAGGTTCAGACATGACACTTTCTTCGCACGAATACATATGCATCAAACAGCAAAGAGTAAGAGAAAACACTCGTACCAAGAGACAAAAACATCTCCCACCCTTTCAAACACTGTAAGAACTGCAATTATGATCCTGCAAAATACGAGGTAAATTAGGGTTTAAATAATGCSTCGAAATTGATACCATCAGAAGAATAGATTCTAATTGCAATAGTTTCCTCGAGTTTTGTTCAGATTCACCAGACTATTCGCACATGACCGCGATCCAAAGCTATTCCAGCTTACCAAGTTTAACAGACACTAAAAACAGTTGGCGGATACAAAAGAACTCTCTGTATCAATCAGCAACCTCTTTCACAGCACGCAACGMAGCATGTCGTATAAGTATTTCACGTAATCAGAGAGAAAACACACCAGTATTGGCACCAAAACCGCAAGCTCTCAATTTCGGGCCTGTTCCTCTCCACTATCTTGAARCACTCATACGCCGGATAAACATATCCCAGCAACATTCTGCAACACGAAAATTCGTTGGCAACCAAATCAATCAGGTTAGAAGACCATAAAAAATGAAAACCATATGCTCTAAAGGTCAATGCGTAGACTCTCATTCTCTTTCCTTAAAAAACACCAGATGAAAACAGAGTGTTACTGGTCGGGCGTATAATTGAAAAAGACGAAACTGAGAAGTATCCCACACTGACAATTTTTCTAAACACCTGTATACATAATTCATAATACACCTCCACCTGAAACCTAAGGAAGAGGATACTGGAACCACTAGGGACCTGATCCCGAAACCTACACTACACCCTGCCAGCAATTCATCTCTTCCAACACACTTGGTTGACCTTCAATTAGCAAAACTTGTCTACAGCCACTCATYTTTGAACGGAAATAGGGTTGRATATTATCACTTTAAAATGGTCTACAACAAGCACTTTACATGATTYCATAAGATATTCATGCATAGTGATTTAAAGAAATTGATCTCAAGAGACGTTGGCTCTTGTGACAAAAGTGATCTCTCCACAGATCTCCATACCGATCTCTTCCAAACTCAAGCTCCTAAGTCTGTTAAGACGACGCAAATAATAACCTCTACCTCAAAAAAATGTCCATGCAGACGCAAACCTAGAAGTTCACACAGACAAAGAAGTGCAAGAAAACTTACATAACGCCCCTCGTAATGAAAGACCCCATCATCTTGAACGTCTGGAAAATTAACCCCTTCCGCAAAGCAACTCAAAGAACTCGGGCTCCCTTCACATACACAACCGACCCCTTCCTCCGCCAAATTACACCATCCGACCCATCAAAAACCCAAAACCTTCACAACGATTCTCCACAAGACCGAGCAGTCCACACAAGTCCGTCTCAACCAACACCACGTGCACCCTAAACCCAACACAAACCCCAGCGCCGCACAAACCCTTGCAACACTCAAAACCTCCCCCGACTCTTCCTAAACCACCATAGCTGCTCACTTCCTGAAATTGTAATCATCCCACCATAACCACCAAACACGATGATGTCTTCCTATCCCTTGCGTGGCGCTTCCACTAACTTAACAGTTGCGTAAACAGCTACCCATATGGATGCCCGGCCACGACTGAAGTAGCCATGTAAGTAATGAGTATGGATGGAAGAGATGGTTTCAAAACTACGGGAGACTGACTTAAGTTGCGATGTGAAAAAAAGTCCGGCGGCTTCTCCGTCGGGTCGGGAGGGAGAAGGTCCGTCGGATTTGACGTCAATTTGCAACGCGGCGGGACTGAAGATGATGAATTCTCCACGCTGGATTTTGAATTGGGGACGACGACTGGCTGAAAGCCTGAAGGGCCTTGGGAAGGGGGGTTGGCCTCGGAAAGGACGGGCGGGSCGGGGGTTGGCTAAAACTTCAACTTCGCTTGAGGCTTTCGTTTGTTCGGGCTCTCCCACTCACTCAAAGGCCCGTCAGGGTGGTCCAGGTGTCGCCATTTGAGTGGGGTAATCAGTTACCCCCGCCAGTGGGACGTCACTATTGACGGATGAGTGGCGCGCTTTTCAAGTGGATTTTGAGGTTTTTAAGTTTTGAATTTTGAAATTTTAGGGGGCCGTGGGGGAGACTGGTGGGTGGGCTCTAATTTTGAAGTTTCTGTAAGAAGGTAGGGACGTCCACTTTTTTGGTGTTTGATAGAGCATGTTTTGTGTGAGTATTATGTATGACGTGAGGWAGATGTACCCATTCCTATCCTTTTTAGAATTTCTCCCTCATGTATTGTCTTACCTATGGTATACATTTTTTTAGAACATACTCAATTAGAACATGAAGATGAAATTGGGTGTAGGAATGGGAATGGGTATGTTTACCTTTAAAAGGCATTTTATAGGGGAAAAGACCTTCTCTTTGGGGTTTGTTGTGCTTGTTGGTTAAGCCAAAAAAAAATAACAACTCAAAATAAACAAAAAAGAAGTTGTATAAAATAAAAGAATGCTTATCCAATTTCAAATTTAAAAAGCTACAATTTTTTAAAAGACATTGTTTTCTAAAAGCATCTCAACTACGAGGGCTTATGATATTATAACTGATATCTTTGAAGTTCAATTGTTCAAGCTTAAAAATGGAGTATTTTACAATTGTTAGGTTATGAAATCATCAATTGGATTTCATGTTAGTCTCAAGTATTGTGTATAGTTTGCCTAACCAACATATATACATACTCAATAATTTAGTGTAATTTGGATTTTGCAATTGAAAGGTCAAAAAAATCATAATTGTGATTACATGTGAGTTTCAATTAAGCATTACAAGTACTTCATAAGAGCATGTACAATCATCTTTGTTAATTTACTTTGTGGCTTGACAAACAAAAAATGCTTTTGAACTGTGGAATTTATTGGTTGAATTGAACATTTTGTTCTAAAGTGTTTAMATTTCTTTTCTTTACTTCTTTCATATACAAATATATTGAGCAACAATAAATTCTTACAGACCAAAGAAAAATGATCGATTATGCATCATTTTTCTTAATTTCCAAAGTCATGGGAGTTTCAAATCTATAATAGGATAATTGTGGAAAGTGAAAGTTTTCTTGTTAGATACAATAGAACTTCAGTCTAATAATCTTCATCCTCTGAACTAATAAAATTCTTCATAGTAATGCGTCAGACCAGTTCCGGCCTTGCCCACATACAAATAACATAAGAACAAATGATCCTGCTTAATTCTAATAACTTCTCTAAATTAATGTGTCAGACCGGTCTTGGCCCCATAGCTTATTAGAAGTTCTACTATATGGTAGAGGGACCCATTACTAACCGGTGCCCCATCACCAATCAATAGGGTGTTGTATTTCCGACAAAGGTTGGAACAGATTTCCATTTTCTCCTTGAAATGCGTGTTTTTTATTTTTTTAGGGTTTGGACCAATAAGTTCATGACACATAAGTGAGCAAGAAAGTAGGAAGCAATGAGTGGGAAAGTAGTTCTTGAATGATCGGAATTGGATGACTCTAGATGTTGATCATGGGTCAAGCCCAACTTTGGCCTTTCAAAATCCATAGTAATTTCATTGTAAGAGATAAAATTACCAAATTTTTTGCAATTTCCATCATTTTAGTTAATGCACCTCTAAAAATATTTGCTTTGCCCAGCACTACCCTAGATCATGTCCATAATTGCTTATTTGATTGGTTACGGGTCCCTCTACCATATATATATTTTCTATGCAAAGAAACAAATAATTTTCAAGGCACATCTTAATTTGTTATTATTTGTCATATGGATTTATTTTAACTCCTAAACGTCCTAATTCATCTCCAAATTTGACGATTTGAAAAAAAAACATTATAAATTGCTCGTGGCTACGTAATTCTTGCATTATATGCAAGGGTCATCGGCTTTAAAATGACTTGGAGGACGACTTTTGTAAAAATAATATTTGATAAAAAAGACCAAAAAGTTACGTGAAGACCAAATTGAAAAAATGGTAATGTAGAAAATATTGGATTGCAAACATATTAGAAAAATAATTCATGATATATATGAAGAATTGAAACACCTATGCATAGTTTTAAGAATTCCATCCAACAAGTTTCCTCCAATTAAAATTAAATTTTGGTTTAAAATCCTCTAAAGTTGCATAGCTCAACCTATGATACATGTATTAACCTCTAAAACTGTCAATTCTAATGCGTTCACCTAAAAAAGAAAAAAACACATTTTGTCATAATCGAACCATAAGATCTTATACTTCACTTGTATGAGATCATGATTGTGGTAAAAAAAACTTATGAAGTTTGACCGTATAGATTGAAAGATATTAGCATTCCAAGTTGGAAAAGAGAATTTTTTCAATGCTGGCTTACAATTTCAAATGACTTCAACTACCCTCTTTGGAAAAAATTTGCACTAAACACTTCGAATTTAAAATTTTTTGTAAGGAGAATTGAGTCGAGAGTCTAGGAAAAACAAGTCAAATAAACACGCTTGATTTTCATTCTTTAAGAAATTGTTAAGTAGAAGTAGGTTTAAGATTGAACAAAAAACAAAATCATTAATAGCTCTAGGATGGAATGAAACAAAATAATCCCAATGGTGAGATTGTTCCAGCAAGCAAACTTCATCCTGTCAAACAATTTTTTTTGAAAAATTGTGAAAAATGCATTCAGAAATGAAATCTGTAAGTTATTTTTTCAAGAAGATGTTTTAATTGCCCGAAATATAAGATTGTCCACGAATTTTACATGACAAATCCAAATATAATAAATAAAAACTCCCCATGCATACAAAATTACAATCTACAAGAATCTTTTTTTTTTTAATTCTTTTAATTTTTTTTTGCGTAAGATGGTTTCTACCAGCTACACCTAAAAAAAAGACTTTTTGTGCCATAAATTTTGCCCTCAATCATCAATTGAAAAAAAAATTATATTCTCACAAACCTAATGTGTTTTCCTACCTTTAAAAAAATTTCAAAAAATCATGATATTTAATATTGAGGTCGTAGCAGCCTCCCTGGAATCCACTTTGTTTCCCAAGGGAACAATGGGACTTTAGAGGTTTAAAAACTCATGTAATTAGGTTTTAATACTATTATTGTCTTCAAAACATTCATTTCATGAATACAAGTACATTTTGGGATTCCTTGTTAAAAAAGCTACAAGAATTTTCTACATTAAAACAAATTATATCTCTTGAGATTGGATTAAACGCATTATAAGTGATAATAATCAAGGCCATATAATACAGAAGTTGCATATTAGACGAAGGGCTATTTGGAAGCATATTCGGGAGCATATTTTGGGATTGATATATGAATAAAACTTGTAGACATAGAGTTGGAGATTCCATCTATACGGTTAGATTCACCAATACTATCACCAACACATTTTTATAAGTTTTGAAAGTAAAATTACAAAATTCCTTCAAAATTCAATAACAAGCAAAATATTACCATTTTTAGAGTAGAATTTGTTGGAATGGATTTGAAATGAGGTTCTTTTGACATGGTGACTTTTTGAAATATTTGTGTTCTTAAAATCTTGGACTTCATTTTGGCAAATCCAATTTTGAACTAAAATCAATGCAATTTTGGCTTGGTCAACCACTTGACATATTTGCACATTGGTAACTTCAGAAAAAGATGTACTCTATTGACACCAAATCCAACCTTTAGATAGAACAACAATTTAATATAGTATCTCCACGAATTAGAAGAACTTTCATCTAAGCAATTAGGAAGATGAAACTTTAGTTTCAATATGTTTATTGTCTAGAAAATGAACGTCGAAGAGCTTTAGGGTTTAATTTGTTAACAAACTTAAGATCAAAGAGTGATTAAAATTTTACCTCAAAATCCAACTATTCAAGTCAAAAAACGTTTTTTCAAACTAAAATTCAACATTTATATAATATTCAAATATAATTTTCAAAAAATTCCCACAATTAACAATAGTACACAAATTAAGCATATAAAAAAATATTATTTATTGTATAAATTGTTAATATTTATCTTTTATTTATTTTAAAATTATGTGAATATATTATTTAATACATGGATATTAGTTGTTGCAATAATAAATTTAACTATATAAATAAACGTTGGAAATCACTATGAAAATCTTTTATTTGAGTACCATCACTATATAACGAGGACAAGGAATTTGCAGATTCCGATCATAAAGGAGGAACTTGCTAACAAGCTTGGTGACCTTTTCAGTTCGTTTTGCAAATGAGGATTTCTTTACTTGAACTTGTGACTAACGGAACTTACATTGCATACGGTAATGGCATATTGAATGGATATGCTATAGACAATTCTCCGCTCAGGAAATGATTTTAAACTATTGCGGAGACGTCTGATAATTGACACCACTGTAGTCGATGTTGTTCGTTGTGTAAATTTTTTTATTCAATCCTGCGTTTCACCATTTTTTTACGCGAGGTTTTTATTGGTTTGTTTCGTTCTCATTTTCGAAGTATCCAAAAGTCTTTACTCCTCTGTTCCAGTCGGTAAGGTCGTAAAGTCTCATTTCTGCAGTCTGTGGATAATTGGTTTCATCTCTCTGTATAATCACAACGAAACAATCGAGCCTCGTGATTTCTCAAGTTACATATATGTGATTCAGGATTGCAGATTATTGACTATTCAATAAAGGTCTCAGGCTGAAAACATATCATAGGATTCAATAAAAACAGCTTTCCATCTCAGTTAGGAATTGCCATGCTAACTTTTGGTTAGTAAATTTTAACTTATTCATTTATTCATTATATATAAGCATGGCTCAAAGTTCTTATTATTTGTAGTTACTGGAAAAGTCGATCAAATTTATGAGACTGTAGCACACATGCTTCAAGATGAGCTGTTTTGGATGACTAATAGATATCAAACCTGCAGCTTTGGTAACAGATTGTCCTCCTATGTGCGCCATCTTTTCATCTAGTTCAAAGTTCCTGCAGCTGTCTTACAGAATGACATGTCTGTTTTCATATTCAAATTTTAGTTTGATTACTTGTTGGTCTTCATGCTCTAGGCAACCAATTATTCATTTATTGAGTGATTTATCCAAACTAGCGAAGTGATCTTTTCGTTTTTATTTTGTTGAAGTATGCCTACCTCGTGCAATTAATACGTAAACGACGTTCCCTTTACAGAAGTTCCCAGCACAGCCCATTTATATAGTTACTAGACAGCGTGTCAATTTAGCAGACGGTGCTTAACACTTGTTTGTGTGATTTGCGTTTTTGCGGTAGGGTTGGGGGCAGATGACAAGTCAGCGTTTGCAGAGCTCTTACAAGTGCACCGCTTGTGTGACGATATTGCTCATTAYAAAACAGTAAGATCAACACTTGCACTGCACAATATACAGTATGCAGTTCTYGATTACACTAGAGCTAACCCCGTCGTTTTTCATTCAGAGATCCAGAGCTGTGTCGCTTCTTATTGGAAATGATATAATCTTAGTAGCCAAGTTRGCCCATGTTTGTCGTTTGTGACTTTTTCCACTCACCCCCACCTTTTGTCRCTATTTCAGGGAATGAAAAGCSACGGTTTAGCAGTAGTATTAACTTATCTTGGTTCTATTGGCTAGGTTTATGATTGACTGCATCTGTCTAGTTTTCAACTTATTGGTACAAAATTGGGATTTTGTACTGTAACCCATGACTTGAATTAATTTGTGCATTGCATGTGTGTTCAACAACTGGAATTGGCATTCATTTGATTTCTGGGTTTGCTTATGATAGACTAGGACRTTTGAAGTTACTYATAGGAAGTAATATAAACAACTTATGTTAAGCATTGCTAAAATCATCCTAATTGTCAAGGTGTGCAGAAATCAGCATCTGCCCCTTTGTTGGCCGAGAACCTGGTGTACGAAAAAAAATGTGGAATAAATGGGTAATTGTTGTGGATTGCTTTAAATCAATGTTCATATTTGAAACCTTCAAGAGCAAGCCCATCCAGGTCTTGCAACATCTGGTTTGTCATAGATTTCAGGTTTGGATTAGGAATCAAATTATGCATGCCAAAATTATCTTATTACTTTATAGTTATTCTTGCTCACCAAACTTTAAGAGGTTTCTTTAATTGATTTGATATTAATTGTCAAGATCTGACTCTCATTTTGTCCTTGTCTTACAGGGACCTAGCACAGATTTCACACGCATTCTCAACAAGATTGTGGTCTTGAACTTGACATTTACAATGAAGATTAGAAGAATTTGCATATGATAATGCTATTGGCACTTCTGGAATACGTAATTYTCCTAAACTAGTAACCAACACAAGTGGTTTGAGAAGAGAATGAAATTATGCCTTCCTTTTTTTGAAGGCCTTTTTCAAATCACTCAATTTTGGTAGCAGGTACTCTTAGCTGTCCTCMATGGATGGACATTTCAATTTCTTTTCTGTTCCTTGTGCATGTTTATATTTTAGTTGGTTCCATGTAAATAAAAACCTTCTTAACAGATGCTCGATAAGCAAAGAGTAGAAGAATATTAGTACAGGTAGAAACTCTCTTAGTGTACCCTCCCTCAGTGCAATGTAGTAAGAGAGTTTGTAGACAATGGGTGACGCATGCGCATGATTCAAGATGAGAAGACACATAACACTATGACCTCTCTAAATGCATAAGAAGACACATAACACTATGACCTCTCTAAATGCATAAAATTCTCTTCGTGCATAGTCCTAGCACCATGCACTAAGAGATGTTCTGCCCTGTAGTCGTTGGAAAGAACATAAGAACTAGCTAAAACTGATGTGATTAGGATGGATGGGGTGGGTGAAATGCAGGTTGTACTTCAAGTCAATCTGCTGTTGCCAAGAGTTAGTAGTCAATCCAACCGCACTTCAGCCTTGATTCATCAGGCAGGCAATACCTTCACAACATTGTCRGTTTCCTTTTGAACATGTTGACGAATGCTAATTTATGTGAAAGTTCTTGCATTACTAATCATGTAAGCCTGTGTTCTGTAGAATTCCCCATATTGATGCACCACTACATTTAACATATATAATTGAATTCTCCTKTAGCTGTTTTAATTTCTTACTTATCTTGAGTTGTTTCTTTGGCACATGTCACTTGTTTAAAAGTGAGGTATCAAGCTACTGTAGAACAAGTGGGCCTAAGTTAAGCTTTAATCCTTCATGAATTTGCCATTGCTTGATTGTCTTGTGTGCTCTTCATCATTTGAGTGCCTCAGGGCCAAACTTTGAAAGAAATCTTTCTAGAGGAATCACTACCAATGTGAACAAGGTGGTGGACATGCAGGTTTATCTCAACCATTTGCAGCTCTATCATGGCCAGTCCAAGTTTTTTTCAGAAATTGCTACAGGTAAGTTAACCATTGCCAGACTGGACCATTTTCCAAGTGACTATTATTAGTTCTTCCAAAAGCTGATGCTGACTAATCTGTACTTGGTGGTATAATTCTTTCCACCTATAGGACCAAGGCCACACCTGAAACATGTTGTGATGTTAAAACCCTATTTGCACWCTAACTTTACTTTTGCATTCACACCATGTTGCCGAGCCTGTGACTTAACACTGCCGAATGTACTCTCCGCTGACAATTTGAATCATGTTTCTCGAAATGCCACACAATGTGGCAGGGTTTGATTGTTTGAAGATATTAGCTGTGAAATCTA
>VACF01002415.1:32277-110830 GCA_006891605.1 Pleurozium schreberi | reverse complement strand
GTGGAAATCATCAATTTTGATACTGTGAGAATGATTGGGTTAAGAAAATCCAAAAGCATGCATTGGAAGTCAAACTATTGTAGAAGATTTTCCTTTTCCACCTCTAATTCTGAGGATGAATAGTTGCATTTCTATCCTAAGGAGAAAAATGCTCTCTCATTCATAGTTGAAAAAATGACCTTGGAGTTGTTTATGGGTTAATAGTGCTTCCTAAAGTGGAGCAAACACAGTTGAGTATTGTGCCATGGCTTTTTTATGATATTGTGGTAAGGTAGGAGGTTCATAAATGGAGCATCCAAGGGATGGTCTGCCTTTTTCATATATTTTTTTTGATGGGAATATTTTTTTCCTTATTTTACAGACAAAGAGAATTTGATTATGATTGTAACACAAGTTGTTTCGTTTTTTTTGAAGCATTTTTGAATTATTTGTGAATTTTCAAACAAGATTAGTCATAGGTTCCTATTTATGACCCTAAGTCTTCCATAAACTGTTCACTTGCAACTTCTAGATAGAAATAGGGAAAGTAAAGAGAATGGTTGGCTCTTGCAATAAATAGTGTTTTTGTAATCAATCCATTCAATGACTATAGAAGGCCCATTTAAAGACCATGTCATGTCCATTTTAGGAGAGTCTACATGGACGGTTGTAAATGCTAGCTCTGTTTTAGAGCCTCCTACCTTATTGGCACTACAAGAGAAAGGGGTGTTTTAAATATAGTCCTAAAGATAAGATTTTAAGTAATGACCTATAAGGAGTCTTTTAAGTAAGAATTTACTAAAAACACATGTCTTTTAAKTAAAWWTTTAMTTAAAAGACATGTGTTTTTAGTAAATTCTTACTTAAAAGACTCCTTATAGGTCATTACTTAAAATCTTATCTTTAGGACTATATTTAAAACACCCCTTTCTCTTGTAGTGTGGGTACCATCACGATGTAATGTTTTTAGTGTTTCCAGCATTAAAAGTTCATCTATTTGCAGCTAAGGACGTAATTTGGTACACGTGTAATACAGTACATAAAGCTAAGATCTATATTTGTCCCTAATTGTAGTTGATTGGAGTATCACATGGAATGGGTTCATTACAACCACATTTGTTATATTAAGACTTTTTGCAGATTTTGAGATAGTATGCAAGTTACTGGAAAATTCATCTAAGAAAACAGGTGTTTGAAATTATAAAAAATAATGCTCAAATAGTGATCCTGTAATGACATTTTAAAAGTTCGTGTTATTACCTATATATAAAAAAATACTAGTATAGTGATAAAGCAATTATTCTTTGAGTGAAAGATAAAAATGAGATTGCAAAAAGTCTCAATATAATGAATATGGCCTTGATTCCATTTGATGATGATTGTTTATGAGTGGACGGGTCTACAACTAAATCAAATTCTTATCAACCCCTAAAATGCCTAAGGCCTTTGGAGAGTTTTTTGGAATTTGCTCTAAATTGAACAAAATGTCAATATTTTGAATAGTTTTATCATTTTTAAAATTTTAAACATATAAATTCAAACTAGGCTTGTTAGGGATTTCACCAAAAAAGAAAACATGGGAGAAATTACAACAATATCACTTATAAATTGAAAGATTATAATGTTTGATCACAATCAAGGGTGTTAATCCTTAATAGACAATGCAAGCTCCACTAACATTTTGAAAGCCAAAACTTGATTTTTTTTACATAGTTGTTGATTTTAAGAGTTTTCACGCTTAGCTAAAAAAATTGTAGCTCCTACAATCTACTATTTACACCATTTAATTTTTTTCAAAGTTGCTAAAATTGTAGTTTTTGTGACACTTTCAAGATAGCATCTTGAAAGCTCAAAAATACACCACTTTGGAATTCTTTCTACCAAATTTCTCTATGAGTGAGCTCAAAGAGTACATCAATTACACCATGATGTTTTTCACTATTATTTTTAATTGACTAAAACTATTCATATTACATTTAACATTTTTGCAATTACTATGATTTTTTCAAATATTATATTTTTTCAAATCTTATGAAATTCAATTTGGTGTTTTAATTATGAAAAAATGAGATTAAATTTTAAACATGTATTTTAATATGTGAGAATATCTCATTTTTGAAATGTGTTTTAATGTAGAAATCTATTGAAGTTTGACCAAGTGCAGACATGAAATGCCTTTTAAGGTTAATACTATGAAAGTGATGTAAAGTCTTCAATCCTCTTTTTACATATAAAATATAAAAAATCAGTCACCAAAAAATATGAGGTTAAAGGGCCAAAACACCTAATGTGCACAATCTCAATCAAGTTAAGGATTCTCAAGTCCACTCTATAATTTTTAAAATTGAATTGTAATGACATTCTTTCTCCAAGATCTAGCATATTTGAGACTCATTTTCAAAAATCCTCAATGTTATAAAATCAGGATTAGCAGTGGATACCCTTGTGCAAAAGCTTGAATAAAAATATCATAATCATTCATTTTCAAAATTGGATTTTTGGTGCTAAATCTAGACTTCCAAAACAATTTTTTGAAAATGAAACTATTAGATAGAAAATTGGTTAGGTTTTATTTGACTTCAAAGTATTGTCGACACCAAAATTTGTTGACTCAAGTAGTTAGGGGTTAAAAATGTAACAACTTCGGCTTTTTATTTTTTTTTTGTAAACATACGACCCATGAAGGTGGTTGCGGGACTGACACGATACAACAACTATGGCAACCGGGTTTTTCGGCTTTGTTGTTTCAAACACCAAAAAATCAACACTTAGTAACAAGTAGTGCCTCACTATCCACTCTATCCACTGAAAAGATGGCTCCCCATCTTGACATATCCTCCCCCCTACCATTTACTGACAACCGTGGATTTGATTTTAAACAAAAACTAAAACCTTCCCAGCTGTTGGATCAAAATTAAAAATACCCCCCTCCCCAAACCCAAGCTCCCGGTCGTCCCAATCGTATATGTATACTAAATACGTATACAAAATATATATACTAGATATGTATATGGGTAAAATCCCATATTGATTGTCCATCTTATTACCTTCTAAAGATTATAAGAGGTGGAAGGGGGGACACAAATTTTAAAAATTTAATTTTTAATTTTAAAAATTTTTAATTCTTAAAAATTAGTTTGTTTGTTTGGGGGTTGGGTTGAGTTAATAATTTAAAAAAAAATCTTTTGGATGGATAGTGAGGCATGTTGAAAACACAATCACCCAAACTGGGGGATTGGAAATTCTACAGTAGTACGTAGGTCAAACTCACATTAGAAAACCTGTCAAACAAAAATGTCAACCTCAAAGGTATTACCCTCAAAATTAACCTAGGAAGGATGCTGCGGACATTTAGTATGTGATGGATGACAAAATATATTTCTGTGTGGGACAAAAATACATCTATTCATCCTCAGAATTATGTGTGGAAAGGAAAGATCTTCTACAATACTTTGACTTCAAATGAATTCTTTTGAATTTTTTGATACTAATTGTTCCCACAGTATTAGAAATAATGATTTCTATGAATTTAAGCCATTAAAATGTGATTTTTTGACTTTGGACTTAATTCACAAAAACAAAGTCTACCAAATTTAGTTTCTACTTCAATAGGAAATTCTAATAAAAAATCTTACAATTCAATGTTTCAGTGCAAATTGAACTTCAAAAATTGAACTTTAACCCTTACAAGACGAACCTATTACCGTGGGGAAAAGGCGGGCTGTGGCTTGTAGACCGCCAAGTGTTAGACGATAGGAAGTTAAATCGTGCAGCACCTAAAAATGACAATAACACCTAAAATTTGCTTACAACACCTAAAAATTAGATGATGGGCAAAAGGAGACCTAGAATTTCCATGACCCTATTTCGTGCTTTCCATGTCAAAGCACATCTCTACTTTCACGTTTACCAAAAAATGGATGAAAATCACCTTTATATGGATCCACTACAGTTGATTTTTGTCATCTAAAGGACCCAAAATGTCCTTATTGTCCTTTAAGGATTAAAAACTCAACAATCAATCTTGTACAAGACTCTTAAGTCCTAGTTGAAACCAGACTTACATTGCGTCAACTACTTCAAGGGCAATCCAAAACGGGAAGGCAGCTAAGCCTGGCATAGATACATGCTATCCAGCTGATCGTCATTCAACAAACAATTGAAACTACTGTAAGGTAGGATGTTGTTGAAGCAACCATTTAAGTCTATGTAACTCATCATTGACAGTAATAAACTTTTCAAGAAATATATCTACCATTCTTACATAAGGGTCGCATTTAGAACATGGTCGCTTTTAAAGCACACTACCTTAAACATTAGAACCTTAAACATTAGAATCTTGAAAGTAGAAAGAATCTGAAACTAGATTCGTAACGGGAGATGCGTGGCCTTGGAGAAGAACTATGTTGTCACATAATTAGGGTTTGCAACAATCGAAACTGTGAGGAAGAGACGGTGACAAGGTCCCATGGAGGCTGAATAACCAAGAGATCGCGAGAAATATGGTGCAAGGTGACAACAGGACAATGGCGAAGAAAAGCCAACTGCAGAGTTGGGCCAAAGTGATGGCACCTTCAAGGCCTCATCAATCTACACTAATTAGGGGAGGCAATCCATTTCTGATCAAATAAGCAATTATGCATATCTGGAGTGCAAGTTTCTTGAATGTGGAATTTTTCCCATGTATAGCAATAGAGTTTGAAAGGATTGCATATTTTCCCAAAATTTTATTACATAGAACAAAATTACTATAGATTTTTTAGTGGAAGATTCTCTTCAATCTATAATGGTGATATAGACCTTTCTATTCCTGACCATAGCTTGATTGCCAAATCAACCAAGGACTGATTGCAATATTGAGAGCCTTACAACCAATCATAATGAGTGTCATTGTTCTAGTAAGCAAATTTAACCTTTTCAAACAATTTTTTTTTGAAAATTGTGAAAATTGCATTTAAAAAACAAATCCTATGAGTTATTTTTTCAAGAAGATGCTCAAATTGCCCTTCAAAACAAGATTGTTCATGAATTTCACATTATTAATCCAAATGGAATGAATCAAAGCTTCAAACATAGACAAAATATAATCTATAAGAAAAAAAAATTCAAATTTTTGTGGATTTATAAATTGAAATTCAAGCTTTTTGAGGCCTATAACTTTTGATCGTAGGCACTGATTGAAATAAAAATTATATTCCCACAAAGCTTATAAGTTTTTCTACATTATGTGAAAATTTCAAGAAGTTTAAATAAAAATTAAGGTCATAAAAATCCATTTTGGGCCTTCAAAGGTTAATATGAGTGTTGTTAATATCACTAACTTGGAGTATAATGATAATATGAAATCTCTTTAACTATCTACTATTAGGTACTTATTCAATTTGAAAATACATTTTCAATAAAAAGTTATTGTATGATGTAAAAAGAAAAGTAGAAATCAGTGTAGCCCATGCTAAATATGATGTTTAATTTAGTGGGTTTTACAATTTGTTATTTGMTAAAACAAATCTAATCTACTAAGTGAGGTTGTTTGTTTTGTTCGGTTTATTTTGTTCATTTTGGTTTGATTGTCTTGTTCAAATCTCACTAACCTTACAACCTTTGGCCAAGCTCTTGATATCATCAAAAAGCCTTTGATGAGTAGTCATCACAAAGTTTACAACTTGTGGTTTGTCAATAGTTATCATGTCGTTATTGTTGCTCCATGGGTCCTCATGTTAATATTCAATTTAACGCATTATTACAATGCATCACTTTCAATTGCAAGTCATGCATTGTAACGTTCCAATAAATTGTAAAGTGATGCATCGTAATAATGCACTAAATTGTATATTAATGTGCAAACACATGAAGCAACAATAACCACATAATAACTGTTGACAAACCGTAGGTTCTAAACTTTGTGATGTAGAGATGTGCAAAAGTGGTTTTATACAATTTGAACATGTAGTGGAGGAATTAATTATAGAATTTCAAAGTATTAATGTTATGATAAATTACAAAATAACAAAATAACGAAAATATTTCATTATTCTAAGTGGTATGTCATATAGAGATGGGTGTCATAATTGTGTTCAACAACATTTGGTATGTTGGTGCATTCTACTGAGCGAGGTGGCTTGTCTTAACTCTAATGTTTTGGTTGTTTGTTACATTGAGATCTCCACAATTATAGAGGCTCTCATTGTGCCTTTGGTACCATCTCAAAATGTTGGGCAAGTAGTGATGCATTGACTTGGTTTTACACCATATATACTCAAATTACAAGAGTTAATTTTTCAAAAATTTGTTATCACACAAAATACAAAAATTAGCAAAAAATCAACTTTTTTCACGAGATTGCACCACAAAATGGTTACCTTATATATGAAAGCATTGCGAAATTCATAGGACCCTTGAGGTTGCTATGTGGAAGGCCTTGTTTGAAGAGATTGGGGTGCGTTTGGTGTTTGGCATGGCCATGATGGGATACTAACTTAGTTTTGTCTAAAATGGAAACATCTCAAACCGTCTATGTACCCAAATATGCACAATAGAATTTTCCTTGAAGTGTTCCTAGACTTCACTTAGTGTCCCCCCAAAGTGTCATTAAATTGTCTGTTGCATAATTGCTATTAGTTGACCCTTGATTTATGTGAGATTTTGATTTGAGATCCAACTATAATTATGATGGTTTAGTGGTTTAGGAAGCTTCAACTTTGAAAGTTTACATAAATTACATGCCATATCCAAAAAATCTATTTTTAAAAAATATTCATGAATTTCAATTGCTAATCACTACAAAAATATTATTTTCAGGAAAAAGGACCCTCCAACTAGTATGCTCAATTGCTCATATGGATGATTTTAGGTGTTTGCACTATAAACTCACCAAATGGCTTGGCTTGTGGATTCACATTTTGTTGATATGGGGTAGTCTACAGACTCTTAAAAAATTCATAGAGAATTCATACTTTGTCGAAAAAATATAATTTCAATTGTACTTGTTGTTTCTCAAACTTGTCTTTGAATGGGAAAAGTTTTTCTCAAACGTGTCTTTGAGTGGAAAAAAATTGAAAAATTTCAACAATAGCTTTAGGCCAAACTCCAAATTCTGATCACAATGGGCTGTTTTACCTTAATAAGTGATCACCATCGTGGCACTTTCTCAAAAAGTAAAAAGGAAAGGCCTGAGTGGTCCCCACCTGCCAATCAACGAGTCTACCGCTCCGTGCCAGTCCTCTCCGCCCCAGTCTTGCTCCGTCCCTTTCCCTCGCCCATTGTCGCAGTTCCCAGGCCTTCTCCGCCATAGCCAGATCTGCCCCGCCAGCGTCCCCCTCCTTCGTCTTCCGCATGTCCTTGGTTGCCTCGTCATAGTGCAAATATTTACCCCGGAGGTTTCATGAATATTAGTTCTGCTCAGTTATTTTTTCTGTATTTCCTCATGCGAGGGCTGGCTCTTACCTTCGGTACACAAACTGGGCGATTTGTCTATGATCATATGAAAATTTCAAAGTAATTTTCATCTGGATTCTTGATATGCAATGTATGTCGTCAGTCGACCGAGAGCCCATCCACACTAATAATATAATGCCAGTAGTTTTTTGGCATGGGTGATCAGAATATCATTGAGAAACAGAGCCTTTGTGTTGCATTCTGTGGATAATTGGAGAGTTATGAAATAATGATTAGTGCTGGCACTGAAGGGTGGCATTTTGGGTGGCAGTTTGAAATGAAGAATGACCAACTGTGCAAGGTTGTCTGTAAGCATAAGCTCTCACCGGAGGCGCTCAAGAACTTCAAGGCCAAAATCGATGGCGATTACCGTGTTAACATGTAGGTGGTTCAGAGATATTGCTGTAATATTTCATCTTGAAGTATTTGGATCAGTGTCTTTGGGTATTCTGTATTGTGATACCATACCATGTCGAAAACGAATTCTGTAGTACGTAAACTTGTTTATTATTTTAGAGTGTGTAACCATCTCTATTCGTCCCGTCAACTCTTTGTAGTAAGTAGTCGATTTATATCTGCTTGCTTGTAACTGAGCTTAGACGATACTAGTTTAAGATACTTTGCATAGTTGCAGCTCCATATTCGTAGTGTTTTTGCGCCTGTGTTTTGCTCGAACAATAGCTTCTGAAAATTTTATGAAGTTATATTTGATTAGTCAATAACGAAAGCATGTTTCAAATTTCAGGATTTTGGACAATCTACCAGTTGCTGAAGCCAGGCAAAGGCACGATAATGGACAGACGGTTAAGCTTTATGAACGAGGTTTTGCTGTTGGGTTCAAAGAGAAATTTGCTCAGGTGTGCATCTTCACTTGTTCTTGATTTCATGGCTTGATTTCGTTTTCCAGAACTTTGCCTCTCTCGGTTATTTAGACCTCGTTAAAGTCTTCTCAATTCTGCTTTCCCGTATTCAGAGTAAGACAGAAAAGTACTACGTCAACAATCACGTTCACTTCACCGTGCTCTATCATCCTGTGGCTGATGGAAAGTCTCGAATCGTGGGGTTTGAAGTGAAACCAAACAGGTGTGTGGTTGATTTGAGGATTGTATTGGGGACTTAAGGGATGATGTGTTCTTTCTGGTAAAAGAACACATCATACTGTTCTATTGTTAGATGCTCCTATATGGTGGTAGTGCTTCAGAATATCAGTCTTTTCAGTTTTGCGCTGAAAAGTCTGTTTTATGGATTTTTTTTTTCATGTATGGGTTCCGTGGCATTTACTGTCTACGTTGAGTATTATTCTTAGGACCAAGAAGCATACCCAACTGACTTGTACTTGCATTTTTTACAGTGTAAAGCATTCCTATGATCGTTGGGAGGAGGGCAAGACCAAACTGTTAACCTGCAATCCCAACACTCGGACTTTTGTGTCACCTAGCCAGGATCCTCAGGAGTTACTGGAAGATCAGGAAGTGGTGTTCACTTATGATGTGTCTTTTCAGGTAGTGTTTCTTTTGAGCGCTTAGTTTTCCTTCGATTTTCCTGCCTAATTTACATATTTATCGGTGTGGCGCTTTCAGATAATTATTATTGAATTCTCAGCCAAGACTTGGTTTTGAACGTACAGTCTAGGACGTTCGCCTAATTTTAAATTATATCAGGAATATTTCTGACTTTTATTCCTGTGCTTTGCATTGTATTTTCAGAGAAGTGATATCAAGTGGGCATCYCGTTGGGACACATATTTATTGATGCCAGATGACCAGATCCATTGGTTCTCTATTGTCAATTCGCTCATGATTGTGCTATTCCTATCTGGTATGGTGGCAATGATCATGATGCGCACTCTCAACCGTGATATTTCGAAGTACAACCAGCTTGATGCAGAGGATCTACAGGAAGAAACGGGATGGAAGYTGGTACACGGAGATGTGTTTAGACCTCCAGCCTATGCCGGGCTGCTGTGTGTGTACTTGGGCACAGGAGTGCAGTTTTTTGGTATGGTTGTGGTCACTATGATCTTTGCGTTGTTCGGTTTCCTTTCCCCTGCTAATCGGGGTGGATTGATGACTGCCATGTTGCTGCTATGGGTGTTCATGGGGCTATTCGCCGGGTATTCCTCATCACGGATGTACAAGCAGTTCAAGGGCACCAACTGGAAGGCCAACACCATGAGAACTTCACTCATATTCCCTGGAAGCGTGTTCGTCATTTTCTTCATCCTGAACGCGCTCATTTGGGGTCAAAAGTCATCGGGAGCCATACCTTTTGGAACGATGTTTGTTCTTATGTTCCTCTGGTTTGGTATTTCCGTTCCCCTTATCTTCGTCGGGAGCTACTTTGGATTTAAGAAGCCAGGTGCCGAAGATCCAGTGAGGACGAACAAAATCCCTCGACAAATTCCCGAGCAGGCTTGGTACATGAAGCCTGTGTTCTCCATTCTCATCGGTGGCATCCTCCCCTTTGGAGCTGTTTTCATTGAGCTCTTCTTCATCTTGACATCCATCTGGCTGAACCAGTTCTACTACATCTTCGGGTTCTTGTTCATCGTCTTCCTGATCCTGATCGTCACTTGTGCCGAGATCACCATCGTGCTCTGCTACTTCCAGCTGTGCAGTGAGGACTACCATTGGTGGTGGAGGGCTTACCTCACGTCAGGCTCCTCAGCTGTGTACCTGTTCCTTTATGCCACTTTCTATTTCTTCACCAAGCTCGATATCACGAAGGTCGTCTCTGGCGCACTTTATTTTGGATACATGATCATCATCTCGTACTCCTTTTTTGTCCTCACAGGAACTATGGGGTTCTACGCTTGTTACTGGTTTGTGCGTCTGATTTATGGATCAGTGAAGGTCGACTGAGCKTCAGATGTTCATCTATTCGATTCTTCAGCATGCTGGAACTCCACTTTAGGGCACACTGCTCATTTGAAGGGAAGACGCCTTGGAGTTCGTTTATGAGCGAATTTGGAAAGTTSGAGATTGTTTTGTTTTGGAAGACCAAGCGCAAGTTCTACAASTAGGAGGAGGGTCGTCCGGTACATGTAGTGGCAGATTCCCTTTTCCAGTTAGGTCGGTGGAGTGGGTCCTATTACATGACCTCGTACTTTCTCCATAATGTGTCTGCAGGGATGGCTGAGTGCCGACTAACCTAGAGAAAGTGGGGTTGCGGGCATTAGATTAGCAAGTCTAGTTAACTCTTCGAATATATAAGTAGCAACTAATCTCTTACTCTGTTCTCACATGAGGATATGTGAAACTGTTGATAGATTTTTTTGTTCATCGACAAAGGCCCCATCGACCTTCAAAATATTGGCATTCATTCTGTCTTGATGGGTTCTGCTGTTGATAACCGTACCATTTCCTGAATTTTATGAAACTATCTTTTTTCAAGGATTAGAACTAGAGTTTTCGGAATACAATTTAGTCCTTTACATTTGTTTGTAATGATGTCTGGAAGCTGATGTCAGGCTATTGAGCCTAGCCTGATGTTGATGCAGTTATTTATGGGAGCAGAGGTGGAAGTGTGGAACAACATAGTAACACTGTATCCAACACGACAAATGAATTTCTCTTCGTTCTCTTTCGTGTTATGAGTCAATCTTGGTTGTTTCTATCGTTCAGGTTTCAGGTTTAGGCCCATGTATGGTGGGTATATCCTTAACCCTCTTTGGGTGTTTGGACCTTTGTAAATTCTCTGTGAAAGACAAGTTGTTTCATATTTTTCGAACCTTCACGGAACTGAATAGAGTGTGATTGGGTCCCTTGGATTTGAACCAGTCCATACATGGAGGCCAGGACTAAGGATGCTCTTCTTAGCACTAGGAAGTCGCAATTTGTGATAGATCCCCTTGCTCAAAAACTTGCATAGAAAAATCACAAATAATTATTCTGCTAAAGTAATTTTTTATCTTTAAAATAGACTACTGTAGAAGACCATAATCAATTGAGAAAAATATCAAAGAAATGCGAGAGTTTAACCATTTGAATCACCAAAAAATGATCACTACAGAAAAAAGAAAATTATCACTAGCACAATTTGTTCCAAGGATTGCAGGTGATGAAAAGAGGACAGCCCTCCAAAGAGGAACTTCCAAAAATCACCATGCTCCCCCCCCCCCCCYCCCCCCCCCCCCCCCCCCCCCCCCCCCCCCCCCCCCCCCTTTCAATGGAAATTGTCGGTTTGTTTCAAAATAAGAAATTAAGAAAATCACCATGCTCAAATCTATATGAAACCTTGAAGATGAGAATATAGAGAGGAGACTCCACATTGTTTTGCCAGAAATCCCCAAATTCCCAAGTTCAAGGCAATCTTATGTTTTAAGATAAAAAAAAATCAAAAAGAGATTAGATTGATTATTTCAGATCCCACAACCTTCCGGTCCACCGGAATCACTGGAAAAGTGGATTCCAAATACAATGGAAAATCAAATGACTTCAGTTAGGATGGAAGGCAAACAAAAAGTAAAAGCGACCACGATGGGATTCGAACCCACGACCTTCAGATCCGAAGTCTGACGCGCTAATCCACTGCGCTACGCGGCCTGAGACATGGATGAAATTTCCGTTCCTATGGGAATATATATATAGTCATCAAGCTTTCTATTAATATCCAGTTTATTGCTCCGACGAATCAGCTGGACTACTTTGAAGCAGACAAACTTCACCAGGAAGGGCTTTGTTGAATGAATTTTTTGATCTGATGTGCTGTTTGGAATGGGAATCTGAAAGACTATGTAATAGTATACTATATTATGAAATAAGTATACTATATTTGTACAAATTTAAATATAATGAAATCATTTGGAGAGAGTCTTCAAAAAGATTTCACGTAACATTGCAAGTGTGAGATAATAAAAAAATATTTCTAATGTATATATTTGGCCCAAAATGGGCTTACAAAATGGCCTTACTCTCAAGACTTCATTATGTTATACTTAGTTTGCATTATGTTAAACTTTGTCTACATTGATCATACAATTGGTGGTCTTACTCAAAACTTCATTATGTTGCACCTTGTTAAACAATTGATGCAACACAGCTTCACACAAAGAGTAGAATTATTAGGAGCTATTCTATAAGTTTCATGTAAAAAATTCAAAACATGAAGTCAACAAATCCTACCCGAGTTCTCGAAAAGCCCAAAGCGGTTAAATTCCAACCAAACGCAAGTCAAATGCAATCTAACTTAATTACGGAATGTGTGCACCTGAGAGAAAAGACGATGGTTTAAAACGATCACTCCGATAGACACCCTAACGTTATGTGGGATCAGACCACAAGGAACCGGCATAATGGCACAAGCAAAAATCCGTCTTTTAATTAGCAAACGTCAGAGATTTTACCGACATGGCCCTCCTTCAAGTCTCCCACTTTCAGAACCACTGTGCAAAGCGAGTGTCACAAGGTCATGGAACAAAAGACAAGAACAAAGATGTCAACAAGCAGAGGCAGAAAAAGATGACTCGGTACTGGAACTACCAAGTAATCCAACAGGTATTATTTCTCCACTGCTCCAGCAGTTGCGAATCTCTACAAATGATGGCACTTGCTGAACTGAACGCCTTCTATTGCCGGACACAGTGGAGGTTGTCCCACATGTCTCAGCAAGTCTCTGCAAGACTAGAAAGCATAAATAGTGGTTGGGCTCCTCAACTGATCTAGCCAAAACTACAGCTTCATTCATCTTAAAATGCTTTTGACTGGAAAGGGGAAAATGACAAACTTGCGCAGCCCTCAACAACCTCAGCCGCACAGGAGGAAAGACCGCGGCGTACTCCTCAATAACGACCAGCATAGTTGCCATTCTCCCTTTCCTCATTCCACTTGTCAACCTGCGTTGAACCTTTCATGTCAGAAAAAGCAGTGCTGTGAAGAGCTACGGTAAATTGAATTCACCGGCTTAGAAAATACTTTACAAGACAAGACATTACACTTATTTACTAAGGAAAATCCTGCACACTGGTCACACTATCATTGAGTAGCATACTTCTCACACATGTAAACTATGTCATAGTGAAAAAACTGCGACACCAGACACCAGATGGTAGGATTAAAAGAGGTTGGAATGTAAAACGCTAATATGAGACTATTTAAAAGGGATTGAGTTTAGGAGAATCTCGTACATAAGTGGCACCTCCCGTAGGAATCTAACAATAACTCACCCCACAAGTACATTCTGTTGCCATCAAAAGATAACAGCAGAATAATCAAACTGCTGGGTGAGTTATTTTCAGTGCTGGTTGAGGCCACATTTAGGTACTTACCCATTCACCAGGACATAATGAACGGTAGTATCTGGCGTACTTTTGGCACTCCTTCGCATCTTCGCCCTTCTCAGCAGCACACCTACAAAAAGATGAACATCAAAGAGTCAGCTCACATAAGGAGCGRTGAGCACCCTTTTTTGTCGTGAGTAGACCACGAATAGTCTTAAGTGGAGTATATTTCTCACAAGTACATGCTTACAACTTAATAAATGTGACAATCTACAAAAGCTAAAGAGCCAAAGCCTACCCATTATTTTACTCAGTATTGAGCGACACTTTGAAAATTGTTAGCTTATTCACACARTAGAGTTATCCTAAAAGTCATGAAACGTCACCCTCCATTTGGTCCCTATTCACTTCTTCTAGACAAGAGACATGATTGCAAGAAATCTAATCACATTGCATTAACTTCTCCCTAAATTGAGGTTTCCATCCCACCCTTGCAACTCCAAATCACAAAGAGGAGATGAAAACAAATTTRCACCCCAAGGGGTGCAATCAAACTTTCAATCCCCTCTTCATGCAAGGTTGGGACCTAAACCTCAATTTAAAAAGAAGACAAATCCATGTGACTAGATTGAATGCAATCATGGCTTGTTGTCATTGCAAGAAAAGGGACAAGTTGAATAAGAATTCAAATGATAACTTGAATAAGAAGTGAACTAGGGACCAAATGCATTAAATGGAGGGTGAAAGTTCMYGACTTTTAGGAAAACTCTAATATCCAAATATAAACAATTTAGCGCATTGGAATCCTCTTGAAAAGATCTTAGGGGCAAGATTCATTCTAAAAAAAGACCCAATCAAAGCAGACGAAAGCAACAGGAATRRGTTCACTACCGTAAGTTCTTTACARTCAACCACAGCAAAATTCAGACACATTACATACGTGCCTAATTGATCTAAACAAACCCCAACTTCAAGAAATATTACTACTCACTTGTGGAACTCGTTATAACGAGTATAACAATGTTTGGCTTGGTTTGTRGTTGGGAACCGGAAATCCATCGGGGCTGTCTTTATGTCATCCACCTGGTCGAGAGTCCAAATTGGTCACAGTTTCAATTCAGAAGGCTATGCATACATATGCAGTTATTCAAAAGGAGCTGAAGTACAGGGACAGCCAAAACGAAGTACTTTCCCTCAAACATGTCATTCATAGAGACCTGACGCAAACAGCCATCAACTCTTACAACTAACAGCACAAAGTCTCTCATTTTGCACCTCATCAGTTCAATCAAAGGAACATTAGCACCTACAGTGATTTTAGGTTTTTCCTCCACTTCCTCCTCGGGAGCCTCTTCCGTTTCCTCCTGCAACCCAAAGTCACGACACTTAAGATATCAGTCTTCATAACAGCCTCCACGGCAACATGAATGCCGGGGTCTAATTCTACTAATTTACATGGCATAGAATCGCAAGTTGTAGGACACTTAAAGGTAGATACAACTCTATGAAGCACCACACAGGAGTTCTGCCCTTACAGCTTGCTCTTCATCACCTCCCTCCTGCACATCCAAAGAACAGAACTAGAATTCAGAATCAAATAACGAAGTCGAACGAAAGGTCGAAAGATCTCCAAGAACAGAGTCCGCTCCAGCTTGTCACCTTCTAAACAGAAGCTGAAGATTATTTTCAAACTGCATAGATAACCCTTCCCTGGACTCAATTGTGGCATGTTCGCAAAATCTCTCTAAAATCTCTCTAAAATCTCCCACWCTGCAACTTCGTCATCGGAAAGAATCTAGGACGATAGTGCAGTAGTKCAAAGACGAAATGAATGGGGGCAAAAAGAGCCAAGCAGGTTCCAAGCACAACAAATTTTCGAACGTCAAAGAGGAGAATTCCAACCCCACATTCTTCTCTTGAAGCAGACGAGACAGTAGCCTTTCTCCGGAGGATATTCATGTTCGTACCAAAATTGGAGAACCAAAAACAGGAAAGAGAGAGGACACTTAAAATCTCTGAGAAAAGATTATACCTCAACGACTGTCTCTTCCTTCTCCACCTGCTCATCCTCCTTCACCTCCTTCTCCTCCTTCTCCTCCTGATCCCAAATAGCATCATGTTAGCAAACGAMYTCACCACAGAAACATTCTCCACYGACACTGATCTCGCTGCCCACAGGAGAGAATTGGCTCGCGTAACCCTAAATCGCACAAACCACGAGGACAAGGGGGCAGATCCATTGCACCTGAGGCTCCTCCTGCACCTCCTGGGTGGGCTGTTCCTGCAYGACCTGCTCGGCGACGGCAATGGTGTTTCCCATGGCGACGAAGCGCGTTCTCGAACACTGTTACACGCAGAGATTCGAGGACGCTGGCGATGGCGGAGCGGAGCAGGAGAATTGCTGCAACAGCGAGAGGAGGCAAAAGCGAGGAAATGAATGAAGCACCACCTCGACGACAACCACCGAGGCTCAGGTTCGGAACCAGCTTTGGTGTCCACGTGGGCAGTGATGCGTCTGCTGACTTGGAAATGGAATGTGCCTTTTTTTTCTTACTTTTTGAGAAAGTGCCAGGATGGCGATCACTTACAAGGATGATCACCTATTTCCAACCACTTAAGTAAATTCAGCCTACCTGCGGCATGGAAAAAGTTCAGAAAAAAAATTATAGTATATAGAAATAGATTTAAGATGGATTTCATAATTTTAAAAAAAATTCCTTACAAATCAAAATTATCATGAATTTTTTTTGTGAAGATTCTATTTGTCCCATTCTTGATATGTAGGAAAAAATATTTCCTGCCATATGATGGTCACAAAATCGATGCAAGACTCTCAATGTATACATTGTGATCATTGTATGCTTTCAATGTATCCCTACCAAACATTGTTGTTGCTCTTGCAGGGCCTGCAAAACATGAGTTGTCACCTATAATTGGGTTGATCGGAAATTGAGCGGTTTGAGCTACCCAAATGGAATCCTGATCAGAGATGGGAGACCTCTTTTGGAACATTTCCACCAAGGCATTCCATCCTGCCCCAGCAAGTGGTTTAACAGACTTAGGAGCTTGGAATCAACCCACAATTTGCAACCTGGAGTGTTTTTCAGCATAGGMCACATAATTTGTTGCCTTTGTTTGTCTAGTTTGTTAACATTTATTCATCTTTTGGGTAGAAATAACACTTTCAAATATAAATATGCACTTTTAATTATCCAAAGTTAGCAACTCTTTTACATTTATAATAGAAATGCGGTTCTAGGTGCAAAAAGTAGAGACTTATTTTTGTTTTGTAGTCAAATTCAGCCCCATGGTGTCATTAAAAAGATCTAAATTTGAGACAATGTTAGGAACATGAGGCACAAGCACAAGCACCTAAAAGTGTTCAATGTTTCTACAATCTCCTCTAGTTTGAACTCCAAATCTACTTGATTAGTAAAATTAGTAGCAACCCCATTAGTATTTCTATTGTAACACTCAAGTAATAATTTGTAAAGTTTTGAAGTTAAAAGCATAGATTACTTCCACTTGCTACTAGACTCTTCTTTAACACACTCTTTAATGAGAAGCACAAAATGCTTCAACTTCATTAGTTGCCCCTAAGACTTCACCTCCCATAAGTTGTTCTTGAAAACTTCTAATGATTGGGAGTGGACACTTATGGTCTAAACCTTCACTCTATCATCTAACAACATGTATGTGTTCACCAATATTGCATTCACCTAACAACACTTGTTTGGTAACTTCTCTCTCAATGGCTTTTTTATTTATCCTTTAGCATAACTTCCTTTCCCATTTGTACTCATATTCTAGGTGCCAATAATTGAATAAATTGTGATGATTGGTGCTTAAATATATCTTATTTGTGCCACAATTCAAATGTTAATATTTTTTTTGTCATTATGTATTGAAGTGTACATTTTGAATTTTGATATATAGACTTGTAATACATATTGAATTAATAACCACAAAGTAGTGCAAAAGTAAGAGATGTACTTACTCTTGCACCAGGGGAGCCCCTGGCCCGCTCTCCAAAACATCCCCCACCACATACCCGGAATTCCAAAAAATACATCCCGGCCATATCCAAATAACTCATTGACTCAGAATCCTCCAAGGCTCTCTCACCTCTTCTTTAAGCTTGGATTCTCCTTGTCTTATCATTTTTTGGTCTCCCTTTTAGAATAGTCTAACAACTATTGCAACTCCCACCAATGAGAATGCAAAGCTTCTAGAGATATGGAGAGGAAGGATGGAGAATTATTTGATGGTGCAGCCTGGAAGGAGACTTTGAATCCACCAAAAGCCATTTGGCAAGGCAATTTCCCAAGGGAAGAGTGGAGATGCTCTAAGGCCTCAATTAGCCCACTTCAACAATAACCTTGATTTTAGGGACCTAGCATCCACGAGGCTTGGCTAATAGAACTACCCACAATAGACTTTTGGCAAACTTGGAAACAACTAGAATCCTTAATGACTCTCTATGTATGTCAGGGTATGGTTGTCGAGGCATTCTTCAGCTAAAGCTTGAATGGGAGACTGCCTATTGTATGTATATATATACCTCGGATGATATGTTTGTGGTACTAGAAAGAATCAAAATAGGATCACTATTAGCTCACCTTTGGAGGTGTGTGTCACTTGGGAAATACTATGTTAAAGTTCTACTAAACTAATTCTTCAAATTCGACAACAGTGAGCAGGTTCTAATATCGGGAAAGTAAATGTGCACACAAGCTATGGCCCTACTTGAAAAGTGCTTCAATCATCCCTTGACAACGAGATATTCTTGGACAGATATAGCCTAATATGGTGAAGCCTCAGTCTAGGGAAGCATAACTTTTTGATAGAGACTAGTGTTTAATTAGGTCTTTAAGATTCTCCAATATTGAATGCATTAGTCGTCCATCAATATACGAGCTGGAGAGCTCGAATTTCAGAAGCATCTCCAGTATGTGCCCTGAAATTATGAACCCTTGATAGGAAGCTGAAACGGGAACGTAGTATAAGGTAAGACAGCCCGTTGTGGTTATTTTTTCCATAGAGGTCACCTAAGAAATGGTCCCATTGTGGGTTTTTTAGTTCTGCAAGATCTCGGCCACAATCAATGTCTTACATGATAGTGATGGAGTGATTAGTAACCACATAAGGCACTTCCAACTTTTCAGTGTGAAATTCATCACAAGGATTGACTTTTTAGGCATTCCATGTTAGAAAATATTGTGATTGCATAAGGTGGTGAGATGACCATAATGGATTCAGACTTTGTTGGCTATGGGGTGATCTACAGATCGTGTTGGGCCATGGAAAACTGAACACTTCAAAAATTCATATTTTATCGAAAAAATATAATATCAATTGCACTTGCTGTTTCTCACACTTGTCTATTAGTGGGAAAAAATTGAAAAATTTCAACAGTAGCGTGAGGCCAAACTCCAAATTTTGACCACAATGGCTGCCTTACCTTACTCCTTTATGGCGAATTTAAAAAAATTGGCGATATTATGTTATTTTGGCACTCTTTACAATTCAGATCGCATAGTCTGAAATCTAAACTTATCATAGATTTTTGGAATCTATACCTAACCTAGATTTTTGAAATCTATACTTATACTAGATATTTCAGACTATGTGGTCTGAAATGTAAGAGTGCCATAGATTTTTGACATCTAGACATGTCATAGATATCTTAAAATTTATACCCGTTGTAGATGTCACTTCACACTTCAAACCGCGCGGTCTGAAAATGGTACATGGAAATTGTGAAATTCACCATCTTCATCAATCATGTAGACAAATTTAATTAACTAAGGTTAGGTACGTTATATTCTAAACCAACCCTAAGCTTCAACTAATGCAGCATGTAGTAGGCCAACGTGTGGAGCCTCTTCATACAGATGTCTCACACCTTTCTCTGGTTAGAAAAATGGAAATGTTTTAATTTCCACTCGAGAATACAAGCTCGAAAGTGGAGTAGAGTTTGACAACAAGTCCACATTCTCACATTCTWGTGAGAATGTGCACAAATATCCTTGCGATCTATCCACAGACAAGCGAGGTGTGGGCTGTTTGTTGGAAACAAATGAGGATGAGCTAGGGTTTCATTCTAGGATATCAGATGACATTCGTTCGTGGTCAAACTGACAGGTTAGACTTAGCTTCACTTCTGTGTATAAATTCTAGGAGTAATCCCTGGTTATTCATCTTGTGTTAACACGATCAACAGGTTGTAATATTGCAACTCTGTAGTTTTCCACATGGTATCAGAGCAAGAGCACTTGATCTCCTAGTTTGGCATAGTCCCAGGAATCAAGCTTAGAATAGCGTCCTCCAGCAAAAGATCCACTTATCTTATCATCGTAGTTCACAGCAGGAAGTGACGTCTATCTAGCTCTCAGCTCCGCATCACCCTCTTATAGTTTCACCATTTCTTGATTTCATTCTTCGCTCCCGTGGAATCTTGCTCGTGAGAATGGATCCTAGCATGAAGGATGTCCCTGAGTCCATAAGCTTATTGGTCCTTCTAACTACATTATTTGGAGCTATAAGGTTAAAATGATACTCATGCAGGAAGGACTATGGCACTACGTCGAAACTGCAGGGAACGATGAAACCACTGACAGTGCTACCTCATCAGCCGAGGGAGCAACTATCACTGCGACGCAGACCGCTGGAGAAACAACCGCAGCATTGGTGGCACAAGCTGGAGCCTCGACTAGACTTGCGGCACAGATCGCAGCAACAGCAGCAGCTCCACTCCGGACCAATACGAGCCGGGAGATGGAACTTCGATTTTGCGCCGGCAGACTCATTATTTCCATGGTACGAGACTCCATCATTCTCAGTATTATCCATCTTACAGATCCGTACAATATTTGGCAGACTGAGGAACATGTGCGACGTACAAAGTTCCTCCCGCTGTCTTTCTCTTAAAGAACAGTTCTACTCATTGAAAATGGGAGAGGGCAAAGCTGTAGGGGATCACCTCCAAGAGATCAACTTGCTAGTAACCCAACTAGCCAATCTAGGCATCGCAATTTGTGATGAAGACCTCGTAGATCTCACCTTGAATAGCCTCCCGAAGAGCTGGTCCATGTTTAGACAGATTCAGAAGGGGCGCGAAAGAACTCCGTCCTTTCCAAAACTAGAAGGTCTTCTCTTACAAGAAGAGATCAGCCGCAACCTCGAGAAACAACGGGACGATCTTGAAGAACTCAACTACATCAATACAGGGAGAGGATGAGGGACCCAGCGTGGTGGTTCCAACTTCTCTCGAGGCTGCACCAGCCACGGTCGAGGAAACCCCATCGACAGTCGCACTACTCAAGCTGGATCGTACACTCAAACAGTCACAAACATCCGGAACCCAGTACTCTGTCACAAATGCGGAAAACAAGGTCATTACGCTAGAGACTGCGCTCGGATTGCTCTGGAAGAAAAAGTTAAAGACATGTAATTACAACTGGAGGCCATGCAACGTAATCGTAGCCGTACGCGTCTTCAACAGTCTCACCACATACATTTGACTGAAGTCAACAACGACGAAGATCTCGACCAAGATTTGACACCATAGCATGCACACGACTGCATTGATGCCTTCCACAACAATCAAGACACGCCAGAAGAAGTCATAAATATTCGCGTAACTCTAGCCGTCATTGAGGAAGACTGGTTCCTTGACTCTGGCGCGTCCTCTCATGTTACTAGAAATTCCCAGTTACTCAGTTCCCTCAATCCTTCTAGTATTCCACATATTCGAACTGCCGGCAATCAGATTATGTCAGTAGCGGGACAAGGGTCTGTAAGCACGATTGATGGTACTGGATCAATAAAGAGCATCCATAACGTTTTGTATGTCCGTGGAGTAAGAACAAACTTATTTTCTGTAGGAAAGTTGACAGATGCTGGCTATAGAGTACTATTTGAATCTAGAACCTGCTTGATCTATGAAAACGATCATATTTTCCTACGGGACATCCGTGATCCCCGCAACAATCTCTATCGTATAGAACAACGTTTTGGTTTCTTAGGGCTAACCACTCATAATACCCATGGTTTACTAACAAATTCAAGTCTGACACCTCCACCTCGGCTTCAGCCTCGTATCGATCTCAACACCGCTTCTGCTTCCACTGTGCCTTGCTCAGTCTCCGCAACAACACCATCGACTCAGCCCCAAGGCTCCACAACACACACTGCATCAACAACAACTCTTATCCCTCAGCGCCCCCACCGACCACCTGACCAAACCATCCATCTATGGCACAAACGACTGGGCCATGTGAACTATCAGAGTCTTTACCATATGACCTCTAGACACCTTGTAGCTGGTATTCCCTTTATCCCTCTCATCAAACATGTTTGTTCCTCCTGTGCCCTAGGCAAACTATCCCGTGACCGTTTTCCTCGGTCACGCCGCACCTACACAACTTAACCTCTTCAATTGATTCATAGTGACCTCTGTGGTCCCGTGCCCTTATCTTCCAGGGATGGTAGTCGATATATCTTAACCTTCATAGATGATTTTTCTCGAAAGACTTGGTTATACTTCTTGAAAACCAAATCCCAGACACTTGATAGCTTTAAACAGTTCCGAGCTCTAACAGAAACCCCTACCAGACGGATACAAACCCTCCGCACTAACAGAGGTGGTGAATACATCTCCAGAGAATTCCTATCATACTGCAACACCCACGGCATCCATCGACAACTTACTACTGGACACTCCCCTCACCAAAACGGCGTGGCGGAGTGCAAGAACCGAACTCTCCTCGAAGACATCCGCAGCGTCATCACTAGAACCAAAATTCCCCGAATACTTTGGGATGAGATTGCACGCATTGTGAACTATCTTCAAAATCGGTGTCCCACGAAAGCACTCAAGCTACGCACTCCTGAAGAGGCATTCACTGGAGTGATTCCTCACCTAGTCTACTTACGGGTCATTGGCTGCTTAGCATATTGTCATATTCCAGATGCCAAAAGACAAAAGCTTGACCCCAAGGCTATACCCACCATTTTTCTTGGCTATGACAAACACAGCAAGGCCTACAGGTGCTATAATCCTCGCACCCGCCAAATTCATGTTAGCCGCGACGTCCGCTTTGACGAACTCAACTTTACCATCCTAGTCTCAGAAACTACCGAACCTCTGGAGCACCCTAGCGCTTTTGACAAACTCCTTACCCCAATCCAACCCTAGTTTTCCACTTTGGATCCCCAACTTCCCACTTCCCTTGTCTCTCCTGAACCAGCTTCCTCTACAGGTGATCCCATCCGCAATCCACAACCTTTTTCAGCCAACCCAATCCCAACCCCAAGCCTTCGCCGCTCTCAACGCCCGCGTCGCCAAAACATCCGATTAGACGGCTACGAGCTCTATCTCTCCACCGACGACTTCGGCGTCTGCATGCTGGTCTCCGTGGCTACAAATGGCTACAATTCGTACCGCCATTGGTCTTGCAGCTGCCAAACGATGGGAGATTCATGACATGGATGTTCGTACAGCCTTTCTTCATGGATTACTTAAGGAGCGCGTATTTATGACTCAACCTCCTGTCTTCCAAGCTTGCGGAAAAGAACACCTAGTATGCCTTCTCAACAAATCTCTCTACGGTCTCAAACAAAGCCCTCGCACCTGGTACGAGTGCATTGATGCAGCCCTGCAAAGCATTGGACTCCTCCGCAGCAAATCAGACCCCAACATGTATTACATGCATCATCAAGGTGAAACACTCATCTTGATGCTCTACGTCGACGACCTCTTCATCACGAGCAGCTCCGCACGCCTCATCTCCTGGTTGAAATCTTTCCTGCACAAGGAATTCGAAATTACAAACCTCGGCAAAGTTAAACGCTACCTTGGCATTTCCTTTGAGCACGTTCTATCTGGCATATTCCTTCACCAACGGGACTACACTCACTCTATACTCTCCGAGTTCGGCATGGCTGATTGCCACCCTGTTGCTGCTCCTTTTCCTGAAGGCCAGGTCCTCATCACCGACATGGATTCACCCTACATCGACCACACATACTATTGTCGACTAGTTGGGAAACTCATCTTTCTTACAGTTACTAGACCAGATATTGCCTATGCCGTAAGCCGATTGAGCAGCTATATGGCAAATCCACAGGAATCCCATCTTGAAGCTGCCAAACACATCCTACGCTACCTCCAGGGAACACTTGATCTTGGCATACTTTATCAATCCGGTGCACCAGTCATGATATCTGGCTACACTGATGCCGACTGGGGTTCCTGCCCTGAGACTCGCCGCTCCATGGGTGCCTACATCTTCACTCTTGCAGGAGGTCCTATCACCTGGCAATCCAAACGGCAACTCACCATATCTCGCTCGTCCACTGAGTCAGAATACAGAGCCTTGAGCGACGGAGCGCAAAAGATTGTCTGGCTTCATCGTCTTCTCAACGAGCTTCAGCCGCCCTCAGAGTCAACCGCCCTAACAACTTGCCTACCGACCCTCTCTCCCCTTCCACATTCCAGCATTACAATCCACTACGACAATCAAGGTGCAATGAAACTATCTCGCAATCATGTCTTCCACGCAAGGTCAAAACATATAGAGATCCACTACCACTTCATTAGAGAGAGAGTCTTGGGGAAGGAAATCAAGTTACAATATATTCATACGCAAGATCAACCCGCAGATGCCCTTACAAAACCGCTGGGTAGGATAAAATTCCAGTAGCATAGAACTACATTAGGGATGCACAGCTTAGCTAGCTTTAAAATAGGCTAACAAGTCTTCCTCTCTACACAAACCCTAATCCGCATTACACAGAAATCTACAGCCTAAACAGATAGTTCTCCGCTTCCACCACCGAGCCAAAGCTCTTATGCTCCGCACCTTTATAACATGTGACCTCACGGGAGCAATCCTCCCATGAGAAGTACAACCCAGGAGTGCGTCCTTGCCTAACAGCATAGAATCTCTGCCTCGACGCTCCACTCCCGCAATACTCACTCTGCAACCTCCAACGGCGACCTTCATCGTCTACGCGAGCTCCGACTCTCGTTATTGCCTCTCCTGCATCGCGAACCCCATCCTCCGATCCTTCATCCAACTCATTCGTCCGCTCTACAACAACTGCGTCAACAACGTCACAACACCACTTCACGAGCTGCGAGACGAACGCACAATCCAACCACAACAACAGACCCGCCAAACCTAACAAGGATGCACCACAAATGCATTCTCGTAACAAGTGGATCCTATACATCTCCACTTGCGCCATATCTTCCTTGTGCTCGTGCGATCAGAAATAGTTCAGAACAGGACCAACATGAAACCCCGATCTCTCGATTGAGGGGGGGTGTTGGAAACAAACGAGGATGAGCTAGGGTTTCATTCTAGGATATCGGATGACATTCGTTCGAGGTCAAACTGACAGGTTAGACTTAGCTTCACTTCTGTGTATAAATTCCAGGAGTAATCCCTGGTTATTCATCTTGTGTTAACACGATCAATAGGTTGTAATATTGCAACTCTATAGTTTTCCACACTGTTTACAAAGATTACAATAAGGAGCTGTCCAAACTCAAATATTGTTRGTATGTTGATCTTAATCTTTTTAAAATATTGGTATGACTAGCTTCTTCTTGATTACAGATGGATTTTGACAAGGGAGACTCCAGAAAGCTTGAAGGTTATCGAACTTACTCTAGCCATCTAGCCAGTGTATTGTAAAGGCCATATTCATTATATTGAGACTTTTCGGAGTCTCATTTTTATCTTCGACTCGAAGATGAACTGCTTTATATTTTTACTAGTATTTTTTTTATAAATAGATAACAACACCAACTATTAGAATGTCATTATAGGATCGCTATTTGAGCATTATTCATTTTCGGTTCCATTTACTATTTTTTTAAATGAATTTTTCAATAACTAGCATTTTGACTCAAAATCTGCAAAAAGTCTCAATATATCAAATAATGATGGCCTTCCAAGGGAGATCTGCCGTTGTTGGAATATAAAGTAAAACAGCCCATTACAGACTTTCTACCCATTACACACCCCTAGGAATGAGCCCATTACAGTTTTCTTCCAAAAAATGAGATTTTGGCCACAATCAATGTCTTAGGTACTGGAATGGGGTGATTAGTGACCATAATAGGTGTGGGAACCTGAAAATGAATATAAGAGGTTATTACTAAAAAAATCCGGGTGAGGATTCAAAACTTAACATATTTTTTTGGTTCCAAGCATGGAATATTAGTATTTTATTAACATTAAGACTTAGTCATGAGGATAGTATAATTAAATAGATAATTTAGTTAAGGAAACTCCTAAAAAGTTTCCTAATTCTGCCCAGAAATCGGAACCGGATGACGATCCTGGAATCCGCACGTAGTAAGCAGAAATCACGGAGATAAATCCGGGGATATATCGGGAGCTAGCGGAACCAGTATCGGCATCCAGCTGGACATTTCCTGGATCCAACGAATTCCTAAGATGTGACGGAGGACCGTTCAAACGGTCGGATTTTCCGGGAATTCCGCAGGAACGGATACTTGGCCAAGAAACGGCTAATCCTAACGGTGAGTGGCTGGAATGGGAAAGAGAAGTGGAAGGGTTACACCCCACACTCTCATTTCTTGTCTTGCATTCTGCTGGAGCGCGCGGAGTTGAGCGTTTGGAGTCTGGAGGGAGGTGCTCTCTGTTTCCGGTTCCTGCCGAGAGGAATTGAGTTGTTCGTTTGCTGAAGAATTGAGTTTGAGGGAGAGTGAGGCGGGAGTGTGAGCAATACCTCTGAGGGCTATGGCGAAGGCAGAGGGGAGCGGTTATGTAAACTTGAAATTCAAGACTGTCTACCCGGTGATTCCGAATGATGAGAAGGAGAGGAAACAGCTGGATGAGGATCTGGGTCAGCTGGGGTGCAGTGGATTCCTAAGTCGACCTTGGAGTTTGAGGGACGACAACATGGTCCGGGAGCTGATGGATCTACAGTCGAATGAGTGGATCAAGACGGTCCGAGCGCTTCCGGCCAAGTGGACGATAGAGTTGTGGAAGCAAACATATGACTTTCCGCGCGCTGGGGACGGGCTGGCATCCCGGACTAACAAATACGCGGAAGGTAAATTCTTGAACCCTCCCAACCCAAAGAATGGCTACGCAGTAGCAGATTGTAGAGACCTAAGAGAGAAGAGGTTGTAAGAATATTTGGTCCCCATCCTGTATCCGGAAAGGCCAAACCGGATTACTGTAACCTGGGCCAATACGATTTTTGGAGCACTGAGCGGGGAGAGGAAAGTCTGCTGGGCTGAAATCATTAGGAATCTAGTGAGCAGGATGGTCCACGCATTAGGCAACACCAAGGCCACCTCCATTGGTCCATTTGTTTTTCACTTGTATCAGCATCTGGGGACTTTGAGGAGTGAAGAGAAAGTAGCATATAAATCCGCGGCCACAATGGTGAAGTTGAATCTCACTCCACCCCGGAAACCAGAAGGTGAGGATGAGAAGGATATGGGAGAGGATTTTGAGAGATAGTCTTCAGAAAAGAATAGATCATCCTTAGATAGGAGGAAGTAGTTGGAGAGGTTGTCAGCCTCTGTAAAGGGGAAGGGAGCCCAGGACGAAGAAAGACGGTCCGCCGATCCAGAAACGGAAGGACAGGATTCCCTGGGGAGAGTGATTGAGGATCTCGAGAGGATCCAGGAGAAGGTGACACAGAGAGAGGAGTAGTCAGAAATGTGTGTGGGCTACTAGGTGGGATTGACGTGTCTGAACTCGGAGAGAAGGTAGAGGATCTACTCCAATCGAAGGAATCCCAGAAATGGGAAGACAAAGTTGAGGAACTGACGAAGGAGAATGAGTTGCTCCAGCGTCAGTTGGAGAAGAAGACAAAATAGAGTGAGGATGAGAGGAAGCTTTCCTCAGAGATAGGAACGACGTTGAAACGAATCCACTACTTCATTGATTCTTCCGGGGATGTGGTGAGCAAGGCCAAGATGTTTGATGAAGAAATCCATAAGGCCGGCAACGAGGCAGCAGTTAAGTCAGTGACAGTTCTGGCTGAATTCTCAGAGGCAACGGAGAAGGTTTTGTACGAGATCCGGGATGTCCTTACGCGCATGGGTCTGTATCCGGATCCAAAGCAAGAAAGGAAAGACAGCCTCATTCTATCATGTGCCAAGTCTGAAAAGTCTTGGTATTGTGTTGGTAGGTTGGAGGTGTTGAATCACCACTTGRCGATGATTTCTGTGTTTTGCAGGGAGAGAGAGGAAGGGTGAGTCCCCAGGTTCTGTCGGATCCGGTTCCGGGAACTAAAGTGAGTTTGTAAGAGGATTGAATGTACTGGGAGGAATCTGAGTACGATCTGGTTGCCTTAGAAACTTCCGTGTGGGATAGCCACTGTTAGATTGAATGAGATCTGGTAGTATCCAGTCTTAGGATAATCGAAGTGCTGAGAGGTCCTACTGTTTCCGGAAGTAGGAATCAGATTTTTATGTTGAACCTCCCAGTTATCCGGTTTTAGGCTCTGCCTAAGGAATTCTAACCTTGACAGGATCTGTCGTTGTAGTGTTGAGAGGGTGGTGAGGATTCCTTGCGTGACCTGTGGGACTGGATTCACATCCGGTTCCGCTGTGAGGGAATAATTGTTGCCTAGTGTGTGTATTGTGTTTTGTTTTGTTAAGTGAAACTTCAGTCACTTTAAATCATTGAAGGGTAGGATTTACGTGTCCTTCTAGAATCTCAAGAACGGACCCCTCCGATATTGAGGTTAAACTTCAGATTTGATTACAGAAAATTGCTAGATACGGATCCGGATCTGGAAGAGGCACAGGATTATGACACTCCTTCCGGATTCTGCATACGACTAGTTGGTTAGGAAACGATTTGCTCGAATAGGGAGAGGTACAAGATTAGGATACAACTCCTTACTTGGATGTGTTGTTTTGGTTGTTGGATTTGAGAGGGAACTGGTTTAGTAATAGTTGGCGAGAGTAAACTATTTCCGGTTCCCGATCCGGTTTTAGTATTCTTAGTTGGCTTCCGCATCCCGATCCGGTCCACCTCAGGAAACTACAAGTTAAATCTCTAGGGAACGACACACAAGTCATCCTAAAAGTGCTTTTAGTCATTTTTAAGCACTTACTAGGATAATTGTGCTTTCTTGTGCTACGACAATAGGAACTTTCAGCTTTTCAGTGTTAATTCATTATAGGAAGTGATTCTTCCAAGCCTTCTGTGTTAGAAAATATTTTGACTACATTAGGTGAGTAAGATGACCATGATGGATACAATTCTAGTTGGTTTGGGGGTAGTCTAGAAACCGTGATGGGTGGAACACTTCATAAATTCATAACAAATTCRCACTTTGTCCAAAAAATATAGTTTCAACTGCTCTCATCATTTCTATCACTTGTCCACATGTGGAAAAAAAATTAGAAGATTTCAGCAATGACATGAGGGCAAACTCCTCATTTGGTCTGTAATGGGCTGTTTTACCTTATATATCGTGACCTGCATCAACTTTCTCACCGAGTGTCTGATCGAGAGTACCTGCAAAGCCTACTAATCTCTGACTGATCACATCATCAATCATCAATGGAACCCCGAATGACACACAGAAGCAGCAACAGGGACTCGTAGGATCTAAGGTAGGAGGTCCATGAATGGCCCATCTAAGGGCTGAAACTGAATTTTGGCAAGGTGTAACTGCTTGAAATAATTTTCAGTAAAATTTCCTTGAAAGACAAGTGGAATTGGCATCTATCTCAAGTCGTTTTATATTTTTTGGAGCTTTGTGGAATTAGTTATGAATTTTTGAAGTTGCAGAAAAGTGCATTTGAATGGGCATTAAAATGGACCACCTCCTCAAATGTAGACTACTTGCTTGTACATTGGAAAGTGCAAAATGTACCTCCAAAGCATGTTCCATTTCAGGAGTCAGGACCCGGCGACCTGCTCCATTTCAGGACCTCCTACCTTATACATATAATTATGTTGCATGGATTGTTTTCCGATGGTCTTTCATAGGCACTTACTTACCCAGGAATTGGTCAACAAAACTTGTTTGTGTTGTCCATCAATTAAACAGACGGAAATTAAATGCTGATTTAGTTGAAAACGTACATCTGGAAAGTTTAACCCTTGAAGGACGGACCGGTGGCCGTGGAAATCATGCATTTTGATACTGTGTGACATCATCTCCTTTGAAAAAGCTAAATAATTATATTCATTGGAAGTCAAAGTACTAGAAAAGATCTCCCCCTTCCACCCCTAATACCAAGGATGAATGATTGCATTTTTGTCCTGCAAGGAAAGATTCTTTGCCATTCATCGGACGCAAAACGTCCTCGGCATCATTTAAGGGTTAATTTGTAGTTTGGGGAAGAGTTTTGTTGCATAGAATGTGTATACTATAAAACTCCACTCACTCTTATTCGATTTTGATTAATTACTTCCGGATTTTAGTCTGCTTGCACAGTCTAGTGAAATTAGTTCTTGACTGCAAGTTGTAAATCATAGGATTGTAGAAATGTTACTGTCAGTTACTGCCAGTTTTAGGTGTATAGTATACGACGTTAGTAGGATGCAGGTTTACCTACAGCTGGGCACTAGTCTTGCGCTTTTTCGTGTACTATAGTCAATAATTTGTAGTACCTGTTTATTTCGTACATACATTAGGTTATTTGACAATCAAGACTTCAGCTGCAAAATTATTTGATTTGACCATAAAGGAAGCCACGACTTCGAAGTAGTCATAGCCAAATGCACACTACAGTACAGTACAGTACATTACGTCCCATGTTCTAGCCCGGGACAGTGGAAGTAGGTGTTGCATTTTTATGCTGCTTTTTAGACCGACACTCAAAGCAGCGTTTGTGCGACGAAGAAYAGTTCTGTCAAAATTTCTTCCACGAGCGTGAGCATCCTATTACACACCTTTTTCTTTTCATTCYAAAGCGTATWTTCATTSAGCTTTGTGAGTATGATAYATGCAGTTCTAGTTCTGTGCTTTCTTTAAWATTGTTTCWAAGAAGCATCTTGTTCTAATTTCATGAGCCGAGAAAGGGAAACAGTAAAAGTGCAGATATTTCACAATTACAATATTCTTGAGACAGGGATCCAAGCATCTTAGGATTAAAATCACCGCATTCAGTATCTAAATTTGTCCAAATTTCAAACGCTGATCTCAAAGCTCGGCCATTGAGGCAGGGGAGGCAGCCTGGAATTCAGCAAATGGTGCTGTTGAAAGTATCCCAAGCTAATCACCAGTTTGCTATCAGTGCGGAGCAATGAGCTTTCTATGGCAGAAGACAGGTGATGGGGATTTCTGAGTGGTGAAATATTTACTGACAAAAAAGYAAAGGATACGAGATTTGACTTGCGATTGAAGCATTGTGGTACGTACGCAATTCCAAATTTGAAGATATTTGCGAGAGGGTGTCAGACCTCACGATTTCTTCTCAGCACTTCGCAGGTTTGTAATCGAAACTTCTGGTCAAAATGTGATTCTTCTTTCCACATAAAATTTTTTTACACTGATAATAGAGTTTGGGACCGTGATTCTTGAAATCGCCTGCTGTGACACTCCTTAACGCGAATATCCTTCTGTTGAGCTTCAGTCAAATCCAAAAAGAGTACAAATGAAWGAAGAAAAATTAAATGATTTGAGAATCTGAACGTACCTTATTTTGATAAGGGTAACATCTGTACTAGCTTCGAAGGACATTCTCTGTCGTATAATTAAGAGGCTTATGAAGTGAACACTGTTGTAGTTGCTTCGACTCAACAACGACTACCATGCTCGCATTCTCTGCATCTGAACACAATTTTGGTCATTTTAAAATCCATATAATCTACCCGATCATGAATGTGAACATATAAATCTTCAATTTACAAACAAACACAAGCCACTGGGTACTGAATATGCCATCGATTCAACCTCCAAACGAAGGCACCAAGGATAGCAATTGTGTTAAAGGTCTGTGTGGTGCAGCTAATAAAATATCCCTAGTAGATTCTTCATTCACGCCAACCTTGATATGAAGCTATTTTTCTTCTGAAGGAAACAGTTTTCAAGCAAACATAAATTTTTAGTTCCTGTTTTTGTGCCAAAATAAAATTTAGTGATACAGGAATGAAATGAAATTTMGTGACAGAGACAGAGGGAGCTTATGATACCGAAAAGCTTTCTCTGCAAGGGAGTGATTTTATTTCTCAAGTTGGGATGTATCCATTTGTCGTGCACACTTTCTGCAGCAGAGCTGGACGTGCAATCACCAATCTGCACAAGGCACTCATGTGGATGCAAAACAACATCTTCCCCATTCCAAATCGTAGCGATGGTTGACGTCGGCTGATTTGATCATATTTTTTTTTTTTTTCCTTTTCCTTGTGATTGAATTACTGTATGAAATTTGAAGAAATTATAAGAAATTGGATAGTTTTGGGTTAGGGTGGGTGGGGTGCAAATGAAAGGTAAAAATTTATTGCAAAAAGTGAGGAGAGTACTCTACACGAAGGTCAGACTCAGTATAAATTAAATCATTTTTGAGAGAAAATGGTAAGGGAGGCAACCCCTTACCATATAAGCAATTATGCATATTTGGAGCGCAAGTTTTTTTGAATGTGGAATCTTTTCCATGTACAGTAACAGAGTTTGGAAGGATTGCATACTTTTCCAAAATCTTATCACATAAAACGAAATTACTATGAATTTTTTAGTAGAAGATTCTTTTTGACCTATAATGGTGATATAGACTTTTCTATTTCTAACCATAGGCTAATTGCAAAATCGACCAAGGGTTGATTGAACTATTGAGAGCCTTGCAACCAATCATAATGAGCCACAACTACTCTGGGCTGCGCCATAACTTCATGGAAAGACAATTGAGTCTATAGATTGAAAATGGGGAGTGATCGGAAATGGGTTGCCTCCCTTACATGTCATCTTGTGAATGGTGTGAGGTGATGTGACTCCCTGAGAATTTGACGTGGAAATTCAATTTTGGACGTGAGTGCCGATGAAACCTTTACATTTTATACAATCAAGCTCCAAGCCATGAGTGGTTCATTCCAAGACTCATTCCAAGATCAAATAGATTTTCAAATTGAATGCATTACAACAAGAGACTAGGAGACTAAGGGAGAGGAAGAAGTTTCTACCTAACAATAAGACTAGCTCCACTGCAAACCTTAACCTTTTAAAGAACATTCGAGGTCCTAGGAAGGCTAATGGAACTTGGATTTCAGAATCTTTTCGAAATGGGCAGCATGTAGCTTGTAAAAACAACCAATCAATCATGAACTTTGGTCCTCTTCAAGGCCATGGGCAACCTCAAAGCCACTATTCAAAAAAATTATCAAACTTTCCAATACAAAAATTACAAGTTCAAATTGTGATTCAAAAACTTCCAAGACATAAATTGGTAAATGCATCTTGTGAAGACAAAGAGAATGATATTAACAAAGTTCACATGTTGTTGAGCACTAGAAGAGATTTTGTGAAGATTTTTAGAAAACCTAGCCCATCGGGTTGGTTCTATTGTTCAAGGGTTAAGATGCTTAGTCCACTACGCTTCAAAAATCACAATAAAGCTTTTGGCAATAACAGGTAGATTCTTCTTCAAAGACTCTACACAATTTGTTTTCCCACGATTCTTTTATAATCTAAAAGTCCTTCCAACATCATAGCCACATCATTTTTTAACCTTGTCAATTTAAGTAGTTAAAAACTTAAAAATATAACCTATATGAAAACATATTTAGACGTCTTTTTCTAGTGGGGATAATTTGTTCTTGCATAACCAAAAAGTATATAAGCTTCAAGGAGCAAGCAAGGAACAAAAATACTTCATCTTTCTAGAGCGTTTTAATATCCTCCTTGTTCCCTTCTAATGTTTATTTATTATGTTTTTTAATCCAATAGGTGCATATTATAACCTCTAAGAATTTATGATAATCCGTCCAATGTATTATGTGCCTAATTGAATTGAAGTGGAGATTAGGGGAGGAATCTTGAAATTGTATATTGTTTTAATGTCAAATGAAGAAAACCAGACAACCTACTTGGAGATGAAGCCATAGATAGAACTCTTGAACAATAAACTAGGGATGAATGGTTTCAAATTTTTACAACTTGCCATCTTTATTCCATCTATAGAACACAAGGGCTTATTCTTAGTCAAATTGATTAAGGTAATTGAAGTTAGTACTTTAATTGAATTTGAAATCTTAACCTCTTAAACTTTATATATTTTGACTTAGTGAGTGTACCTCAAAGGGAATTTTTTAACCTTAAAGAGGATAAAACAAACTCTACCATGCTAGATGATTGAGATTGAAGTGAAGTACGTATAAAGGGGTTCTTTGACCCCTTGATATTAGTTATATTGGCAAAATATAAAATATATTGGTATTTTTCAAGGTAGACACCTTGAACCTAAATCTATATTATAAATAGATTTTAGAACTTTGTTTAGTACTTTAACTCCCTTGAAAATCCAGATTTTGAGAGTGATTTATTTTATTTCTCTTGAGGTTAAAATATTTTCTATGAAGTAAATTTATCTTCACTAGAAAAATAATTGTCTTTAAGCAATCAACATATGTAAAGAATCCACAACTTCAAATCATTCCTCACATCTTTGCAAACATGCTTTTCACATGTTTTGAGTTTTCTAGTCCACCCCACTTACATGATAACATGAGTATCATGGCTACTATTTTATCAATTAAATCGATGTAGGTTGTTCAAATTCTAGCCAAATTGTTCAATCATGCAACAATCAAATACAACACCTATTTACAAGAATTTTAATTATTTTCATCCATTTGGATTACACAATTGTCTTCGGTACATAAGATTTGACAAATCTCAATTGCTATAAAGGTAATAAGGGTGACCTTACGGCTAGTCATGCCCATGACATATGGCTAGTCAAACTACTCCAACACACTATTCACTAGTAGAAAGGTGGTTATCAACCTTTTTTTTTTGGTTTTTGAAAAAGTGCCAGGATGGCGATCACTTAAAATTTGGTGAAGCATTTTATTTCTTCGTACATCCATCTTTTGTACCATAAAACACTTTTCAATCAAATTCATACACTTTTTCATCCAAATTTGACAATTTCATCCATATTTTAAATTGGATTGAAACTTTTCTGGAGAAAAAAAAGATTTTCACTATGAAATGGTGCTTTCTGGCTCCATTTTGCCCCTCCAAAAAGGGCTGGTGGTTATGAATAACCAAGCTATAGTGTGAGAGCATGGTTTTAGAGGCCCATTTAGGCTCCAAGTTAGTGCCCAAATCACCAAATGCGCCCAAGTGTGGAACCATTCTCTCACACCTTCACACGGTTCCTCATGATCAGTTTTCTACTCATGTTTCATTTACAATCATTCATAACATTGTATAACCAAGGCAATGGTCCTCCCCATGCTCACAAGGTAGTATGCTTTGCAATATACTTAGGAGAGACTTACCATTTAGTTCGAGGATTGGAGAGCCATATACAACAATTTCATTCATTGTAGATTTGTAGGGGTCTCCTTTTTGATGATGCTAAAGGAACCCCCACCTCATTGATAAACAACATTATGCAACATTATTCTATTTTTATTAAACAGAACTAAACCTCAAATATTTTTTTTACAAATAGCCAACTTACCATAGTTGKAACGGAATTTGCAAAATGCTCTCTCACATACCTTCCAAATTCCCATATAAGATAGAACCACCCATTACCAACGAGTGCTCCATAGCCAACCGTAGATTGACTAATTTCCAACCAAGGCTAGAATGTTTTTTTTTTCATCTTTTCAAAGTTGAGATTAAAAGTTCATGACACATGTCCAAACTTAGTGCACATGAAAGTAGGAAGCAATCAGTGGAAAAGTAATTTTTTGAGTGATCTGAATTGAAAGAGTCTAAAGATTGGCAATGGGTCCAGTGCACTTTTTGCCTTTGAAAATTCATAATAATTTCAATTCAAGCGATAAAACTACCAAAGTTTTTGCAATCCCTAGCATTTCTATCATTGCACCTGCAAAAATATTGCTTGGTATTACACTACATCAAATCATGTCTAAAAATCTAAAATTGCTTGAGTGATCGGTTATGGGTGGTTCTACCTTAATAGGCCCTTGATGAGTCGAACAAGTTTAGAATTACTTTTTTAGTGATTACTTGGGTTATATTAGTGAAAGCCTACAACTGCAATTGGTGCACATGGGAAAGCATACAACAAGACACTTGAGAGGTTTAGAACATCACTACGAAGTACAAAGTCCATCACTAATCACGATTCATCCAAACACACTATAATTCTTATCTTGTAACAATTTATTTTCATGGTCAAATCTCTAAATGTGAATTTTCTTGAGCCCATTTGAAGTACTTTGGAATGCACTTCCAATTGTTCCAAAGATAATATTTTCGAATACTAATACTAAAGTACTAAACCAATGAAAAGTTAGAAGTTTTTTTTTTTAGGGACAAATTCCTAAGTGCATTGAAGATGACCTTAGTTTTAGAAAATAGTACAAATACTTTTTCATCCCACACCAATATAAAGTAGTGTGACCTTGGTAAAACAATGTCTCACGCACTGATAGGATAAATGAAATTTAATTCACCATCATTGACAAAGATGAATGATATCTACACTGAATAGGGGTATTATGGAACCAAACAATGAAGGGGACTTAATAAGGGAAATTGTAGATGTTTGAAATATGATGTACAGCCCTTGGACACTTCAGTCACTGTTGATGTACAACAAAGGTAGATATTAATATAGTGTGAAATGTCAATTAATTAGTATGGGTCCCCTCAATACCCGTATTCAGTGTAGAATGCATCATCACACAAACTGAATGCAGTAACAGGAGGCCGGTGAGGATTGAGGAATTCATAAAGTACTGAGCCCAGGTCTAGCTAGCTTGTCCCCAAGCTGGAGCAAAGATCTTCTGCAAGAAAATTGTCACTGTCAGGTCAAGTGGCAGTTTCCACCCCTGGCCAGAAGCCCAGAAAGACATTACCACTGTTACCAATTCCCAACGACAAAAAACCCACTGTCACCTACTGACAGATATCTATCTACACTGAACTTCCTGGACGCCCAACCTTGTGACAAGTATCATTTGTTGATAGATTAGCTTAGCTACAGTCACTAGGTCACTGTGGTATTACGCCTAAGTTAGCTACATTGTGCATGTGTCCAGCAGGAATTGAAGAATGTAGTGATCCCTAGCTAGCTAATGATTCTATTCATTTGCAAATAATTAAATTAAAGGCCGGTTGGCTCTAGCTGTCCCATAAGCGCACGACTTGCAACATGCGCCGTGCGGCATGTATCGACATCACCCCATTCATTGAAGTTAAGGTAACTTGTTTGTTTTATGATGATATTGGTTGCGCTACTACCTGCAGGATCTTCTCTTGGTGGACCGTCCTACTACCTCCCGTACGTACGTACTCTCACCCTCATTGCTGCTTCAATGGTAGGTCACGCGTCACGCACACAATGACTTAGTTTCCCAGGTAAGTTAAGCTCCGGCGGTTAATTTCCCCTGAGCAGCGGGCTTCTGCAAGCAACTGAATTCAGCGGTCTCATATGCAGTTCCCGGTGTTCAAATTCCCGGAGAGTCTCACTTTTCCAGGTGTGTATACACTGGGGAACACCGGGAAAAAGTGAGACTCACCTGGAATTTGAACACCGGGAACTGCATATGAGACCCCTGTGGAAGCCACATCGATCACCTTCTTTGGCAGTCCAGGCTAGGCAGCTCAGCAGCAATTCCTTCAATCTGCCAACTCTTAACTTGCTTGGTTTGAATTGAAGTAACTTAAAACTTCATTTGGCCGATTTCAGTTCAATGAAACCTCAGGATCTATACCGGTACGTCAGGACTAGTTTTAGAGTCTGCGACCTCGAGGCAGTTCGTTGAACGTCGCAGTGTTTTAGTGCAAGAAAAGTCTGAAACACGCACACTATTTCAACGCCATTTCAATGAAGATGACGAATTGGTCTGTTTGGAGAATTTGAAGTGCTCTTGCCTGGGATACCTTGGAATTCATGTGTGCCCAAATAGAAGGATAGCTAGCGTGAGGCTTGACACCAAGAGAGTCACCTAGTGTCAATGTTGTAGGTGATTTGTCGCCCAAAACAAGTGGTGGTCCTAGGGCCAGCGACCATCTTGTAGAGGAAATTTAAGGTTTTTTGGAGCAGCTTTACGCGAACTCCGTCCGAGCTTGAGCCTAGAATTCGCCAACCCCTTCTCATTATATAGTAAATTACGTAACTCAAATGGTTCTATAAGGACTACTASAGGAAAAAATAACAAAAACAGTCGTTCTCAATTCTCATCCTGGAGTTCATTGCCACATCGGTGACATGGGTCCAAGTCTCCAAAAAACTTACTCTGCAAGTGACTGGTTCAATCCCAATTTCGAACTAATTATAATACAGTTTATTACAGTTACTTATTACTCCTGGCACAGTGTGAAGGGAAATTGAAATTGAAAATTGAGTGGTGACTTGAAGATTCCGACCGACTTTTCGAATATAGGAAACTGAAGATAGGTTTCCGCATACCCCAAGACACGGAGAATCAATGGGGGCAGGAAAGAGGGGATAGGAGTAGGTCAGAAAGCAACCTAAAAATACCCCCCTGGGAGGCAAATAATGTGTCTAACCTTCGTCGGTCACTGCAGAAGTGCAGATTGCAGGCGAGGCTTGGCTTGCTAGAGAGCCCCCAACAAAGCCCCCACTCCTGCAATGGAATGCAATTTATTGCAATTGAGTAATAAATAGCAAGAAGCTTTCTTTAATTTGGTGCATGTCGCGGGGGATCCGGGTGGGTGGAAATGTGTGGAATTCGTTCAGTCGAACAAAAGAATGCCAAGCTCCGCCGGGCTTGACGGAAGACGGGTGGACACTCGACACTCGACACACGGCTAAGATTGGATTCGAGATTCTGTCTGGACGATCTTCCGAGAATCAGAGATCAGGAGTTGTCCGAGCTCGAACTCAACAGGACGGAATACGCTAATATTAATATACACTTTGTATAGAGTACACTATATAGTGAAATTAGGTTGCCCCGTACTAATTTCTTGACATTCTWCACTAGACACAAATAATTATTTGCTATTTCTTTACAAGAATTTATTGCTTCGGAATTTTAAAAGTATTGTTGCAAACTTGCAATTGGGACTCATGAACCTCAATGTGGACAAACTAGGGCTTTTTTTTGTCTTTTTGGTGCGAGATTGCACTAGAAAAAATTATTTGGCTAAGAGCGCCAAAAATAATGGCAAAAAACTTGGTCCAAATAGAATGAATCAAAGCTTCACATGTAAGCCTAATTATTTTATTTTTGGAAAAAAAATTGAAATTTTATTTTGAATTTTTGTGATTTTTTTTGTGTTGCATGTCGACCCCATTTCTAGCTTACGGTTTCACTTAGGTGCTTTAAGCACCAATTGAAAAAAAAAATTATATTCCCCAAAAGTCAATGTATTTTCCTATTTTCCTATTTTTTTATATCCAAAACCAATTGATGGGACTTTAGGAATTACAATACCACTTGATGAGATGTTCATTTTGTGTACACCTCTAAATTCAATATGCACCTATTATTTTAGAAATAGTTTTAGAAAATCTACCAAAAAATCTTTGACTCTTTATAAATTTTGCATATGGCCTTCAAATGATGTGTTCTTTTGTGCATTGAAATCTCCTAACTCTTAAATGTGTAGAGGGAATGATAGGAGCCCAAGTGCCAAACCCATGGTAGGCCCTCATGCTAGGTTCGATGCGACCCTCTGTATTTTTGGCTCCACCATCCCTCGTAGGTTTCTCAAGCTTAAGATCATTTGGTCACTTTTGCATGGCTTGGCCCTTTGGCTTATCTGGATTGCCCGGAATACTAAGGTTTCTTCCCACATCCACTGGCCTCCCGGCTTGCTCCACCAAGCCCTCTAGGTTGCGCTGCTCGACTCGGATAGGGCAACATTCTTGAAGGCCCAGGTTGCGGCCGAGCGGAGACCTCACCAAGCCGCCAACATTTGGGCCTCTTTTGACAAGCTTTGGTTATAGTCGCCTGTTATTGCTATGCGGTGTGGTAGGGGTGTTAGGTGGAACAAGAGGGGTCCCCCTTCTTGCCAATTTGTTTGGTTCCTCGTCTCTTTGTTTTGCTTGCTCTCTTCATTGTCCAGCTCTTGAGCTTGGCTGCTTTGTACGTGGTGTTTTTTTTTCAATGCGTTGGGGTTTCCCCTCTTGTTCAAAAAAAAAAATCTCCTATCACTTGTCAATGAGGAAATGTAGAAATTTCACCAGTATAACAACATAAACTGTCCACAATTGATACAAAAAAGAAAGTTGCGGTTTCGGGTGTCCTACCTAATGTACAGTTTTGCCATTCTTTTAGCAATGAAGATGACATTCATAGTTGTACTTGMTGGAGGAAAAGGTTTGGTAATCTTCGTGGAGGAACTCTGCAGAGTCCAGAACGTACTTAACTACTGTACTGATAGACCATAGTTTCGCTACAAACTTAGCTTATGTTATTCTGCTTTTCACATGATTCGTGGTGTTATGTAAGTATGTAACGCATATTTTGTTAATTGTTATTGAACAAAACACTGGTTTAATTAAATCGAAAAAATGAAAATTTCACCATGTGTGTACATTACAGTGAAAAACATCATGGTGTAAACTCAATTTCCATGTCATTCTATAATTAGAATAAAATGAACATTGAAATTACATCCAAAGTTCATGCTGCAATCAAATATTCAATATTATGAATTTTTCCTAAATTCTAATTGGAGTAGAAACTAGAGTAGATGGCCTTCATTTTGTTAGTCACTCTCAAACTCAAAAAATATCATTTATTTGGAGAAATTTCAGATTTAGAACAATGAGAAGCAACTTCTCAAAATACACTAAAATAGCAAATTTGGCCATCCGTTTTTGGACGGCAGACCTGCACCATTGCTTTGTGCTGGCCGTGGAGCGATGCGGCGGGCAAGAGAGTAAGTGCACGATGACGACACTTGGAACTTCAATGCCGGAGGATCAGAAAGTTAGGAGCATGTGGAGTACGTGATGTTGAGTGTTCCACGTCGTCAATCACCTCGGGATGATTCATTTGGCCAAACTCTGTAATGTTTTAGTGTTGTTTCTCCTTGTTTCTGATCGGCTGGCTATAGTCTTCACTGCTTAGTCTATGCATGCTAATCTACTGGTGTTACCTGGGAAACTATAAGTAGGTCTGCCTTTCAAGTAGTTTTCATGGTTTTTAATAATATACTTTATGCGAAGAGGTACATGCCATCAATGCTGTAAAGGTCTCGGAGTGCTGCAATCCTATTTATCTCCAGGGCATGCAGATCAATTCTAACTGGTAGTCTTTTGCGTTCATATTGTGTCAGCCTGGTTCACATTTTCGTAATGTAGTGTAGTAATCCTTTCATCCTTTGCAAGATATCAAAGCCAATTGAAGGAATTGATTGTATTGCCCAGAGTTTCAGACTCTCAGACTCATTTGCGTAGAATACAACTGTAGTAGATTTAAAGACGTACTGACACCGTGTTGCTCATTTCAATTCTGGTTCAGAAGCAACACCCAAAATGGTACTGCAGCTCATGGATGTGAAGGGGATGACCATAGCCCATGTGAAAAGCCACCTACAGGTCTGTATGCACTTCATTCCAACGTGGGTTTGATTTGAAATTGCCTTCGATCAGCAGTTGAATGCCACCAGGGATCCATTTAGTTAGCGAGAACTCCCGATCTTTTCAACAGTTGAACTTGGTGTCTTTCTCGAGCCGGCATTGATGATGACGTAAATCCCAACGCTTTTGCAGATGTACAGGAGCATGAAGAACGACGAGAGTGTTCAATCTGGTAGGTTAACTACTAATCGGGTACGAATTGTAATTCAATGAGCAGACCGAGATGTACTTAACTTGCTACTCACATTGCAATTGTTTTCCGTGGTACTTACCCAGAGTCATCGTGCTCCCGGAAGTTCAATAAAGTTTACTAATTACCAATTTAAATCTAACGCTTACAGTTTGACCGAATGCTTGACAATACCGATTAACTAGTTTCACACTCAGCAAATTTATAGCAGATGTATCAACTCATTTCATTTCTAACTGAGGGATCACAATTTCTAAGTCATTGTATGAAATGCTGCTGCTAATTGGTCAACAATTGAGATAATTCTGATTTCAGCGTGATTATCACATAACTAATCTGCAATTGTGCGATAAGCTTGGTGACGGTTTACGAGACAGTCTGAGTCGCACCTCATATTTAATTAATCCTTTCTAAAGTGGAGTTGCAAGTACTAATCATGCAAGGCCATGTTAATTTGTGTCCTTCAGATCTCAGTTTTTGGCGAGGAGGCCAATTCCAGCACAACAACATTCTCTGGCTGCAGTCAGCAGCGGAGCTAAACAGGAGCAACCATGTCTTCGACTTGCAGACCGAGTTGCGGCCGACGAGCAGCTTCAGCTCCGGGAAGAAGAAACTGGAGGCGGAGTGGGAGATGTGCAGACGGGAATACGATGCCAGAATAGCGTTGATGATGCTGACTGAGGGAAACAATGGAGGAGTTCCAACATTCTCCCCCACACCAACAGGGGAATCTCGTCCTACTGTCCAGCTTCACAACCTGAAGCTTCTGGAGGATAGGTCGACCAGTGACTCCACTGGCGCTCTCGGTACTCGCAGCCGCAGCGACGGTTGTTTCTTGGAAACTTGCCATGCTCTACAGCTTCTTTCAATTATTATATTTTTTACAATAGACAAGTCAGAGATGATTTTGCGACATTGCATTTTCTCCTACTCTATGCTCTTCCAGATCACCCACATATATAAAAAGACAAGGGCAAAATAGAGAAAATTTAAGGGTGCAAACGTGGATAGAGATGATTCTACTAATGATGATAAATTCCATTTTATTGGCTTGATTTCAAGCACAAAACATTGTAACATTTGCACAAAGTTTTAAAATTTACAACATTGTATAGATTTAAATCTGAATCCAATTCCAATTTCATAAGTTCCAATTGAAGGGGGTGATTGCAAAAAGCACATGTCCTATTTTCTGTCACACGTTGCGTGCTCATTTGATTTTTGGTCATAACTTTTTTGTTTTGACTCCAAATGAATCAAGATTTATAGGGTAGGTACTCATGACTACTATGGCCCTTGCCTAAATTTTTGTAATTTTCAAAAATAATTTACTATCCAAAAATAGAGCCCGATTCAATGTCACACTTGCCAATTTGGAGGTTTTTAGTAGTTAGTACCTTAAACCACTACGTTTTTTGAAGAATGAGATTGTAAAATTTGGTAGGGTAGTTCTTCTAATAAAAATACATCTTTTTAGGAGAGGGATTTTCAAAATCATGTTCCAAGTGTGTTCTATATTGGTCTAAAGAGCATTGTATACAGGTTGCATTTTGAAACATATAAATATTTATTCTGGTGGTTTTTTTGGTTAATAACCATCTTCATAAAGTTGTTACAAATGGACACTTTTTATTTTTTGAATTTACTTATTTTTACTATTTTTAAGTAATTTTCACATCAAAACACCTATTTTCTTGAGATTTGACACTTTTTTAGTTCTCATAGTTAGAGAATTTTTCTATGAATTTCCTTCATTCGTTAGCTTCATCTTAAAGGTGTATACATTGATTATATTTTTAAGAAATTTTAAAAATTAGTTTTCTATATTTAAAGTACTCCAGAAAAGTTTATGAGTATTGTTCCAAAATGCAACAAATAGTACAAGTGTTTTCTGCAATCACCCTTGGTCAAATCTCAAATTTATTGGATTATAAAAGGACAAAAAAGGGTCATTGCAAGAAAGACCTGCCGTTTTTTGGACACTTTGCTATAGTACTCATGATTTTTCGGGAGTACTATAAAATTAGAAAAACAATTTTAAAAAACTATGAAAAATATGCTTAATGTATATAAGTTTAAGAAGAAGGTACCCTAGGAAGGAAAAGCATAGAAAAATTTTCTAACTAGGTGAACTAGAAAAGTGCAAAATCTCATGAAATAGGTACTTTGACATTTTAATTTGTAAAAATAGGAAAATAATTTTTTTCAAAAATTAAAAATTGTCACAATTGGAATGACGGAGTTGTCATGTGTTATAACTTTTGAAGTATGAATCCAATTAATGTAAAAAATTTATTGGAGATGGCTAACTTGATTTTAATCAGATCCCTTATTTTTCAAAATTTTAAAAAAATAATTTTGTATTTAAATTTAAATTTAGCTAATTTGTCACACTTTGCGGTTTAAGGGTTTTTAGTACTAGGGAGTATCCAATGATCTAGAGCTGAAACTTTTGTGGTCTATTCCCACACTAGGAATGCATGAATCCACCAAAGGAAATTTACAAAAACATTATTTTATGCCTCTACGTTCATGCAAACAGGGCTCCCTTGTGCACAGGGTCGTTGCAAGAAAGGTCGTGCGATTTGCATAGCATTTTTCACAGTACTCATTTTTTTCTTCGGGAGTACTTTAAAATTAGAAAAACAATTTTTAAAAATAATGAAAATTATTTATCATGTATGAACCTTTACAAAGAAGGTACCCTAGGAAGGAAAACCATAGAAAAATTCTCCAAGTAGGAGAACTAGAAAAGTGCAAAATTTCATGAAACTAGTTGTCGTCACTATGATTTCACATTTTAATTTACAGAAAATAGGAAAATACATTTTTTTTAAACTAAAAATTGGCCATCTGGGAAGAGTTGATGGTGATGGGATTTCACCAAATAAATGATCTAAGAACCATCTTCAATGTTAAAAAATGACGCACAATCAGAGTATTGTTTGTACTGATGTGGAAGACATGAAATAGCATATTTTCAAATTTCCTTTGGTAGGTACATGATTTTCTACTATTCAAATAGACCATGAAAGTTTCAACTCCAGATCATTAAATTTGGGGACTCGTAACGTAGTGAAAACCCCAAAACCTCAAAGTTTGACAAATTAACAAAAATGGTTTTTAAATATAAATTGATTTTTTTTAATTTATAAAAAATAAGGGATCTGATTCCCATAAAGTTAGACATGTTTAATAAAAATTTCATGTTCATTGGACTTGTGCCTCAAAAGTTATACCCCAAATTAACAAGATCACTTCAATTGTGACTAGAAATAGTACCACCCTTTCTTGCAATCCCCCCGCGCAGACGGCACAGTTTTGAACATTGAAAATAGTTTGAAGATCATTCTTTTGGTACAATATCTTCACCAAGAAGTCTTTCCATATGGCCATTTTTTTTTTTTTTTGAAATTTTTTTTCCTATTTTTGACAAATTAAAATGTCAAAACACCAATTTTCATGAAATTTTGCACTTTTCTAGTTCTCCTACATAGAAAAATTTTCAACACTTTTCCTTCCTAAGGTAACTTCTTCTTAAAGGTGTATACATTAAACATATTTTTTATATTTTTTTTAAATTGTTTTTCTAATTATACAGTAACCCGAAAAAATTATGAGTAGTGCGGAAAACACTACAAAAAACGGTCGGTCTTTCTTGCAATCACCCACATCTGTACACCCTCAATCAAATTGGCAAGTGTGACAAAAATTAGGGGCTAATTTAGACAATAACACATTTTTTTAAATGGGAAAAAATTGGCCAAGATGTAAAATATTCATGAATACATTACCTAAGAATCTTCAGTCATTAGAAGCCAAAACTCAAAAATTGTAGCAAAAAAAAATTAGGACATAGAATGTGACACAAATCACACAATATAAGTAGGTGTTTCTTGCATTTATCTATAATCAAAAGTTATTCCATAGATTATTGTGCCAAGGTCTTTATCACACAATAGAACAAATTTAAACCAAATATTATCAATCCAAAATTTTATTAAACTTATTGAAAATAATATAGCAATATTGTACTCCCTCTTTCAAAACCAATGAGGTGAGACCTATGTAAAACTATGTCATTATGTCATTACTTGTACAAGGTACATGGGCAGATTAGGAGATTAACTTGTCTTTATTTTTCAAAATGCATACCTAAATATAAAATGGGGTGTCCCAAATGCTCTTGAAAGGGCCTTCTTAAGAGCCCAAATTTTCTCTAATGTAGTAGGTTACTATTTAATGGTGATGTTTTGAAAATCTTAAAATCTTAAGAAACACTGAAAAATAGTGCATTGCATTATAGAAACTAGTGCACCACACCATGTAAATGCCCTTTGTATATTTGTGATAAACAATATTTATCAACAACTAAATGTGTTCTAATAATACAAAACGATAATAATTTCCAGATTTTATACCAAATATTTGAATGATGAACACATCAACAAATTATTTGGATTTAAAACGTTTATAAGTTATAATATAATTATAGTTAACCCGTACAGGAGTACATGACCAAGACCTTTTTTGCAAAAAAACATCACCCATGTGCATAGTACCCTAATAATATTCAATGTACTAAAATATTGATCTATCATTTATTGTTTATTAGTAAACTAAGTGATTGGATTGTTGAACACCATGTTATATGTTCCATGTGATTATCTACTTTTTWTTGTCATTTAGTTTATCATGATTGATGTTTTTACTCTTGGTTTTTACTATATTCATTAACCCCTAAAGGACGGGGGTGTTTGAGCATATCTCTTGTTTTCTTGACTAGCTCTTGTAACAAGCATAATTCCTCATTTGTGTATAATAATATTGATGATTGCCAATGTTGAAATGAAAGAAGACTTATGTAGCTTTCTTTTTAAAAGAGATTAACAAAATTGCACAATTTTTGAGAAAATGTCACCTTTGAAAAGATTGATGAAAGATGTTCAATTAGGTAGTACTTTGTACATATGCTAAAATGGGAATGTTGAAATAGAAATAATCAAAAGTGCCCCAAACATAACATTTTGTATCAAGTCCTAGCTCTCCCTCGCAGTGGACAAAATGATGTAGAATATTCCATATCATTCAATAAGTAATTGGCTTTTGGTTGGGCGGAGCGTTAAATCGTGCCAACGAACTGGCCCCCCACGCTAGATTTACTGCTGGGGAAAACGCAGGAATGTTTTATTTTTGGCAATTTTTTTTTGGCAATTTCTGAATTCATATTTGCAATCAGAGACCCCAAATTAGCTAGGGGGGCTCGAGGACATACCCTAGTGACGGCTCAATCTAGGGGGCTTTTATTTACTTTTACCCTTTTACCTTCAAACATTACCCTGCGGGTAATAGTTTTGTTGGCACGATTTAACGCTCTGTAAGCATAAGCGGTAAGCAAGCTTGGTCTATAGCTCTTTCAACACGGATTGTTCTCAGTTCGATACCAAAAGTGTAAAGCTAAAATAGAATCCAACTAAACCAATTTTCTATTTTCAAGAATTTATATTTTTGAAAAGTTTTTCTTAAAGTAGTTTCAGTATCAAAAATCTAATTTTGAAAATGAACGATCATGATTTTTCTATTAAAGATTTTGTGCAAGGGTGTCCATAGCAATCTTGACTTTCCATAGTGTTTTGGGCTCTTGAACATGAGCAACAAATACAATAAATCTTGGAGGAAAAATTACATTTGAAATTCATTTAAAAATTTGTAGACCCTACAAGAGTACAAGATGATTCAAAACCAAAAAAAAAATACTTTGGTAAAAGATAAAATCATTCAAGTGAATAATTTTGTCTTCTAAACTCTTTTTCAAAAAAAACAGAAGAAACCAAAAAACTAGCAACACAACATCAAATCTATGGCTGAACCAAAATGCCTCTAAATCACTCATGATTACTAAAACTGATATTAAATTGAAGCAAAAAAACAAGACAAATATGCGCAACCCTTTTAGTAATCCCCAAGGATATTTTTAGCAAGTGACAGCAAGCCAAATCATGTATATTTTTGGGTCAAAAAGTGAAACCTTCAAAAATCGTGGAAAAATTTAAATGCCTYCAATGGATCCACAAATTGGCATGGTAGGCCACTCCATAGAGTAGAACATGCACGCCAATTTCCAAAAGGACTCACATCCCCAAACAAAAGTTGTACCAAATTTTCCAAGTTGTGACTAATGTGCCTAATGCACCTTTGGGGCATTAGGCACATTAGTCATAACTTGGAAAATTTGCCACAAGGCTTGTCCTTCATTATTGAAAATGGTCCAAGACACCAAAAATAGATGCAATAGGTTCCCACAAAGACTTTCACCAAGTGAAATTGGGCATAGCAAGCCACATTATGTATATTTCTCAATAATCATATATATTGAAAACATTTACTTGGCTATTAGTTCATTCAATGCATACTTCTCAAAGGCTAAGTAACGTAAGCTTACTGAATGTTATGCGCTCCTTACGACATTTTCAATCATTAAATTAGTTCCACTACACTAATAATGTTAATTAGTGTTTGTAACACTAATTACAAACTTGAACACTAAATGTCAATTGAATCAATAATGTGTACACACTAAATCTCAACTTGAACTCTAATTGCCATCACCAATGATGTTTTACACCTTCCAAATTTTACAAAGTTGATATTTAGTGTTTATTGAGAGTACCACCCTTTTCCAATTTCAAAGAGGGAGGGGAGCGGTGAGGGAGAGGGAGAAAAGCATGTTCTTATTAGTAACATGAAATTCTTTAGTTATTTGAAATTAGTTAATTTAAATGCACATTGTATTGACTATTGGAACCTACTGTGCTAGTCACAGTTGCTCTTMACCGTATACCATGACTTCAGTTTGTAATTTCAGATTTTTTATCATATTTCAATGTGAGATTATAATATGGGATTTGTTGAAAATTTAAAAATGCAAACTGTAAATTAGAACAACAATTTAATAGGTACATATCATAATTTCATAATCAAATATTGACATTGTAATTTGAGATTCAGTTGAGAATGTGGTTATAAAGTAAATAAGTTTCAGACAATTGAGTTATTCGTAAAGTACACTAAACCGGGGTTTAAACCCATGAGTTTTGTGAAAAAGTCGGTTGAGTTAAAAAAGTCGAAATAAAAGTGGGTATGAAACTTATTTTTCCATCAAAATGGTGCCTAAAAAAGTTTGGTCCCCACTTTTGAAGTTGTCTGACATAAGTATCTTGCAAAAAAGTTTGACGCTTCAACTAGAGTTGACTTCTCAACTTCAAAATAAGTCATGCCCAAAGTGGGGGGGACTTTACAAATAACTCAAATATGATAACAAGTTTTTGCACAATGAACTACAGAAACTATTCCAAGGATTCAATGTGAGATTAAAATGAATGAGAGCATGCATTGTGAATGTGAACTCTAGTAGTCTTGAAGCACTTGAATCTGAGAACTGAACTAAAACAACTTCAGATTAGGAAAAATTTTACAATTAAAAATGAATCAAAAGTTTTAGTGACCTCTTGCCCTCAACTTTGGAAATTCATAACTAATTCCACAAAGGTCAATAAAATATAGAATGGCATTGGTTAGATTCCATTTTGCTTCCTACTTGAGTTCACTAAGAACGTTTTAAAGCTATAAATGACTTCACGTTGCTTCAAACAGGAATCACCTCTTTGAAGGCTAAAGCTCGAATACCAGAGAGAAGAATAATATAAATGAAAATATAATCATTTGCACTTAATGAATATTTCACATAAACCCTGAAAAAGCTCACAAAGAATAAACTATATCAATTAAACCCTAAAAAACCTCACAATGATTGAAGCAGGCACTCATGAGAAACAATGCAAACGATTATAGCATTTGATAGTTGTAAAAGGAAAGGAAATGACATTGAAGGAAAAAAATTTGAGTACAAAAAAAGAGAACGGAAATGACATCAATCCTATTTCAAACTCTTTTTTAAAACATCTGCAAATAGAGCTACCATGCGCTCACTACTAGCTTGTTGCAACTGGAACAACTCAAGTTCCAACTTCCTGTTCTCTTGACGCTCAATCAAGTTCTCTTTGTGCATGGTCAAAGAGGCTTCGATTCGAAGCTTTTCAATTTATGCACTGGAATTAGCCAAACTGTCCAATGCATCCATCAAATTTCTATCTATCTTAGCCCTCTTAGTTGGTTTTGTGGATGTACCTTTGCCACGACACACTACAAGAAACCCATGTTTTATGTGATGTTTTCATCATTTTTTGTGACGCATTTTAGTGGACGCCCAATAAAACAACTTGTGTTTTTATGTCAATAATCCTGTCRAATGTAACATCCAACTGTTACATTGGACATAATTATTGACATAAAAACACAAGTTGTTTTATTGGACGTCCACTAAAATGCGTCACAAAAATGATGAAAACATTACAAAAAACACGGATTTCTTATAGTGCAGCCAACCAAATTAGCTGCACAAGTTCGAGGACTGTTGCCAGAGCTCTCATGGCTAGTGCCGGTAGATATAGCAGGATCAGAAAGTGGTGGTGAAGACGGCTCATCTTCTTCGTGCTGCTCCGAATCAAGATCCACATGTGTGTTTGATGTACCCGTCCCCGACACCGCAAACCTTTGGTCCATTCCACCCGGTACACCATTGGCCTTGGCAGTGAGGCTCAAAATCTCGTCTATGTCATCGTACATTTATTATCATYATTATTATTATTATTTTAAAAACAAAATTCTGTCAAAATTAACAAGTGTACAAAGGGCTTGTCTAGAAACTAGATCACTATTAATAGCTAGCAACCACCTTTAAAAGTTTATTCTTAAGTTTCTACTCCCTAAAGGTCCTACATCTCAAAATTGGATTTCTTTTGGTCAAATTCAATTTCAATTTTAAAAACAATTGCTTTTCAATTGTCATCAATTTCGATGATCATTCTTTGAAATATACACCACCATTTTTCATTGCAATTTGTATATAAATTTGTTATTTCATTATTGCAATGAACCATTTATCGATTTTATCGACTATTAACAAGACAATTGCAAAAACTACTCGTGAATCATAATTCTTTCATGATTTAAAAAATTCTTATTACTTTGTAAAATAATAGAGTTGAATTTTGTGATGATAGAAGCACCTACCTCTTTTGTCCCTCAGCAACTATTTGATTAGATTCAAAACAATGAATRAATTCAATTATGTTCCATAAATATGACATGGACAATAGGTATTGTAAATTGAGAGGGGGGATACAAATTTGTTCAGTCTATCATTTTAGTATATTTTCTAAATTAGGRCAACTGAGATTGTGAAYTCTTTTGGAATGATCAATTATATGAGACTTTGGGCCCAAGGCTCCCCAAACTTGTTTCACACCTATCTTTCTAATTGGGCTTGCTTGTGTACTATTCTAGGGGACTCAATTTTTTTGTCATACAGGATAATAGTGTTGTCCACATCATTTCACTACTAGAATTTACCACTTTCAACAACATTTTGTTACTGATAACACATAGTCGTGATTCTAGAGTTGACATTCGACAACCTACTAAACAATGTCCAAAATGAGCAACGTTTTGGAGCATGTTTGATGAAACATGTTCCAAAATTTGCATTTTTGTTGAAAAAACATTGTTGAAGCATAAAGAATGTTTCATTCAACAAAAAAACTTGTTAGAAACCCTTGCTCAACCATTCAAATTCTCCCCCTTTTTTGACACAAGCAAATTGAACCAAAAAACTTGTTGAAAACCCTTGCTCAACCATTCAAGTTCTCTCCCTTTTCCAACACAAGCATGTTGAACAACACACCGCAAGGTTTTTCCATTAGGTAGAGATCAAGGCTGATTTCACATTAGATAAACAACCTGTCACCGCCAAGTCAGCATCATACCAGCAACCACGCCATTTGATTTGGGTACTTTTCCACCATCATCGTTCGGTAGCTTAGGGGCATATCAGGCCGCAAATTCTCTCCCTTGAAAAACAAATTTGGAATGGAACAGATAAAATTCTTCACTGTAACTTGTACATTCTTTGGACTTCTCTCTCCCTGATTTTCAAAGCTCTCATTGGCTGAAACTTTGCTCTGCCGGTAGCCTGTAAAGAGGACCTACTGTAAGACCAGGAATGATTCCAGGATAGTTTGTTTCTCCTCTTTCGCACCTTTCGCAGCTTCGGATTCGCCATCCGGTCCAACCGAGTCTGACGGAGGCTTGATGACAGTGAAGAAAATCTTTGATCCAAGTTGCCTTTTCCGGAGTCTGGAGTCTAATCCGACTGATGAGAGTCAGAACATTTATGTGGATCGATCGACGGAGTCACTGACGTTGACGAAATCCGTCCCCGATTCGACATGCCGTGCGGGGATATATCGAAAGCAGATGATCACGCATTTCAATGAATGCTGACTGACGCGCAATTCAAGTTGAAAAGGTCGGCACGCAATTCGCCTGAAAGCACGAGAAAGCGTCCTCAAATTCAGCTGCTCCGTGTCGAAGGAATGAAGCCGGAATTGAAGCCTGTTGCTGTGAAAGTTCAGTACAGTAAGTTGCTGTGAACTAAACTAAAGCTTATTAGTAGCTAAACCCTAAACCCTAAGTAAAGCCTGCCTGGTGGGATTCTTACTAAGTAGACCTGGAAGGCTGAAATCCGCAACCCTGATTGAGTGGTTCATGAACTCGTTGTTGTGGATTGCTCGAACTGAACTTCGACTCTGTCAAGGTCCGTCATACTGGATCGGAACTGCCGCGACCTTCATTCTCGGACGGTCGGCGCCGGTTGCGCTGCAATTGCAGTGAGGATTCGATCACTTCCTTTGCATGTAGAGGACATAAAATAATGTTTTTTTAGATTTCCTTTGGCAGATGCATGCCCACCTAGTGTGGAAATAGACCACAGAAATTTCAGCTCTAGATCATTAATTTTGGTCACTCCCCAGTACTAAAAACCTCTAAACTTCAAAACGTGACAAATTAGCTAAATTTAAATTTAAATATAATATAATTTTTTAGAATTTCTAAAAAATAAGGAATCTAATTGTTATCAAGCAAGACATCTCCAATAAAATTCTCAAGTCAATTGGTTTCATACTTCAAAAGTTATAGTGGATGGAAACTCCGCAATTCGAATTGTGACGCAAAATAGTACTAGTCTTTCTTGCATTCGTCCAATGAAGTATTTAAATACTCTAGATGAGAGGTGAAATACAGTGGGCCTTTGTTTCAAGGGAAATATGAATATTTTTTTTTTTTCTGCACCAAAATAAAATTTAAAGTCCTTCTTTATTGTAGACCTAAACATCTAGTCTCTTTAAATCTAAACCTCTCGTCTCTTTAAGTCATCAAATCACAAATATGTCACAAGATCATAACACGCTAAATCCTCAAATGACACAATACTCGCATACAAAAAGGGCTCCATGCAAGGGAGCTTGAAGTTTAAATCCCAAAAACCTTGATGGAATTTATGGCTAGGGGGTGATTGTAAGAAACACTTCACGTTTTTGTCTCAAAAACGCATTTTTTGGCCATAGGACTGGTAGTACTAAATTGTACTACCAGAACTATGTGTCAGCGGTGCGGCTATCAATAATTCAATGTAAACCATCGATTTGGGGCACTTGTAGATCTACGCCGTCAATTTAATACTAAACAATACTATGCAGTACTACGGAGTACTACAGAAGCCACTAGGAGCAAAAAATAACAAAAAAAGGGGTTTGTGGACCTTCTCATTTTTAGAAATTCAAAAAAAATTCAAAAAATTATTTAAAAAAAACCCATTTTTCAAGAGAAGATTGCGCTTGCATTGCACTAAAAATATTCATGTAGGAATTTTTTTCCCTCTTTATAGCCTTCGTGCAAAGGAAGGTCACTTTGACCCCATGTGTGCAACTGACATATTGCTATTTTCATAAATACTCATTGTGAGTCCTTTCAATGTTAGTAGACCTCCTACATGACCAATTTGTGGCTTCTAATTCACATTTTTGGGTCAAAAATAGGACTACCCCCCCCCCCCAAATGGCCAATGTAGACATCCAATTGGGATGGTTGCTATTATGTGAGCATAAAGGTGTGAGCCCATGAGCCTAGAATACTATACATCGATGTTATAGGTGTATATATTATAGAAACCTTCTATGATTATAGGGTATATATGTTATAAACACCCATATTATAGGTGTTTATGATACATACACATTCTATAGTGTGAGGTATCTATATTATAGGTACCTATAATGTAGGCTTAATGCTCACAAGCTCGCATTCTTGGGCTCACATACTAGCACCGTTGTCCAATTGGAGGAAGATTAAAAATAATAAACTAAGTTTTAAAAACTTGAAAAAATTACTCAATGTCTAGAACTACCACATGTACCTTCATTCCAAGTTTCATCCTAAACATACAAACTATGAAAAAGTTATGAGCAAAAAACCACCCATCCGAGGGCAAGGGGACAAGTGTTTCTTGCAATCACCGTAGGATTGTCTGTATAATATAGAAAGGATGATGTGTAAAGAGAATGTGAATTATATGCAATACTATTAGTATTAACTACCACATGATCTGTATAGTACATGATGAACCTAATTCAATTTGATCCAAGTTATAAATTTTTATAGACTCACTTCTTCTCTCACTTTCATCCAAATTAACCATAATTATTAAGGTGAGTTCATTAAAGAAGCAAGCGTATTTTTTATAAATTCTCTTGAAAGTTAACAATTAACATTTACTAGTGCATTTTGGATTTTTTTTGGTAGCACAATTTTCCTTAACACATAAGTGATTTTAATACTTATTAGGATAATATATATTGAAGGTGGATTGTACTATGCTATTGAATGTTTGACATTGGTTTATTAAAATGGATGCACTTCACACATTTTAACATTAATACCACCATTGATGTAGAGACCCCTTTTGCTTTTTTGAGAAGGAGATCCATAGAAGGAAAACTAGTAAAATATTTGTGGTTTTATAGGAACGTGTTTGTGTTAGTAAGCCATGTTTTTATTTTTGCAATGAAATTTTATAATATAACCCCTTATGGTTCAAGAGTGTGTTTCATCAAAACCTATTTCAAAAAATATCATTTCCAATTCAAAAAGTTATGATGAAAAAAGCTATTTGTTTTGCATATTCAACTTTCGATTCAACTATAGGATATTCTATCACACTTTATGAGAATGTTTGGACGATAACTTTTTAATCATGTAATCAAAAGTTATGAAAATTGTTGCATCTTAAAACTACTTGTCAAGGGTGATTGCAAGAAAGACTAGTACTATTTTGCGTCACAATTGGAATGACGGAGTTGTCATGTGCTATAACTTTTGAAGCATGAATCCAATTAATGTGAAATTTTTATTGGAGATGGCTAACTTGATTGTAATCAGATTCCTTATTTTTCAGAATTTTTTAAAAATCATTTTGTATTTAAATTTGAATTTAGCTAATTTGTCACACTTTGCGGTTTAGGGGTTTTTAGTACTGGGGAGTATCCAAAATTAATAGGGGTGAAAGTATAGCTCTACACTGAATCTTTTCATTTCGAGTTTTTAAATTTTTTTATTATGAACTAATAAAAACATCAAAAATTCAAAACATAGATTTTCAAAGATTTTTCTTTTTTTTAATAAATTTAATGTAATATCATAGGAGAGCAAAAATTTGAATGCACATGTATAGATACTCTATGTGACCTCTTTCAGATCTTGATACATTATAGAAAATAGAATTTTTGATTGGCAAGAATAACAAAAAGTATTTGTACTCTACCATCTTTTGGACAAGTAACAACACCATCTACTTTACTTCTCGCCGATTTGGTCTTCAACAAATAAATCTCCAACTTGAGTTTAGTGCTCAATTGAAATTTTTTTTTTGCATATATATATTCAATTCTTCACTTTTTGGAAGGTGTAGAAATGCCTATATTTAGAAGTTTAGACAATTTGAATTTGCAATTAGTAAAGATATTCATTCTAAAATTTAGGGAGGATATATTCAAACAAGTTAACCAAAAGAACCTATGAAATTGAATTCATTAACCCTTAAAGGACCAAGGCCCTTTTTTTGCAAGAAAACACTCAGAACTGCTTTTTTTTATAGCATAGAGTAAAAAACTTTAAAAATTGTTTTTCACACACATCTAACCATAGAATATGTGGTAAAAATTTCATAAATTTTGACCGCACAGATTGTAAGATATTTGCGTTTAAAATGAAAAAAACAAGTTTTTGAACATTGCGGGACTAGACATTAGAGAAATTTTGGACTCTCTAGAAAGCTTCCAGCCTTTGACAAGCCACTCTATATTAAGAGTCCTAGTGAGCTAGAAAAAAGACAGCATTTCAGACGCAAAATGTGTTTCTGCTTGTTTGAATATCTTGATTGTGACTTAGAATATCTTGATTGTCATATTTCAGTTTCCTACAACTTTCTTCCAATAGAACACAACTACTCATTTACCAATGCTCTGACATTTGGTTGTTCTATTACTAACAGTGATGACACTTGGTGGCCACAGCAATAGGGGAAAAATTCTTGTCCATGCCAAATAAAATGAAAGCGGGGTCCCTTTTGGCACTTCTTAGTGGCCTTCTAGAGAGTCCAGATTTTCTCTAATGATTATTTTGCTTTGAACCTTTTTAACTTTAGTTTTTTGCACTACAAAGTTTTGAGCTTTAAATCTTTATTGTTCGTAACTTTCTCATAACAAATCCAAATGGAATGAATCAAATCTTTCTATGTAGGCAAAAATGAAATCTATAAGAAATAAATTTTAGAAAGTTCAAATTAAAATTTTTAAGTTTTTTTTGGGTGCCCTTTTTCACCTATTTTGAGCTTATTTGCCATATTTGGGCATAACTTTTATTCCAGCGCACCCATTGAAAAAGAAACTATATTCGGGTGATTGCAAGAAAGACCCCCTTGTTTTTGTAGTGTTTGGCATAGTACTCATGTTTTTTTCGGGAGTACTATAAAATTAGAAAAACAATTTTAAAAAAATGTGAAAAATATATTTAATATATACACCTGTAAGAAGAAGTTACCCTATGAAAGAAAAGCGTAGGAAAATTCTTTAAGTAGGAGAACTAGAAAAGTGCAAAATTTCATGAAAACAGGTGTTTTGATGTTTTAATTTGTAGAAAATAGGAAATTTAATTTTAATAAAAACTAAAAACTGGAAATTGGGGACAACTTTATGATAAAGAGATTTCACCAAAATAATGATCTTAAAACCATCTTGAATGTTGAGAAGTGCGTGCACAGGAGAGCCCTATTAGCACGCATGTAGAGGACATAAAATAATGTTTTTTAGATTCCCTTTGGCGGATGCATGCCCACCTAGTGTGGGAATAGACCACAAAAATTTCAGCTCTAAATCATTAATTTTGGTCACTCCCCAGTACTAAAAACCTCTAAACTGCAAAACGTGATAAATTAGCTAAATTGAAATTTAAATATAAAATGATTTTTTAAAATTTCTAAAAAATGATGAATCTAATTTCTATCAAGCAAGACATCTCCAATAAAATTTTCAAGTTAATTGGTTTCATACTTCAAAAGTTATAGTGGATGGAAACTCCACAATTCGAATTGTGACACAAAATAGTACTAGTCTTTCTTGCATTCACCCATTCCCACAAAGCTAATAATTTTTTCTATAAAGTTTTGCAAAAATAGCAAGTTGCAACATAGTGATACTATTGTGTTTCCTTTTCCTCAGTGATCTCTAACATATCTAGATTGAATTTGTACAGTTACATCTAAAAAAAATCGATTCGTCTTGTCAAAATGTTGACTTTTTGTTTTTGTTCAAAGTAGAACATATTCCCAAAAGCCCAAATAAAGGCCTTGGGCATTTAGGGGTTAATGCCAATGATCCCTTTGTATAATATATTATAAGAGTTGCAGACCTAGGTCCACGACTCTACATAAGAAAATAAACCAAAATAATTTGTCATTCAAACATTAGTCAAAGTCAAACACCCTTGAAAAATAATCATTTACACATCCCAATGTCTAAACATTGCAATCTTCATTTTCTTTAGTGTTGAGGGTGCTTGAAAATGAGCCTCAAAATCTCAATTAGACTAGAGCTTGAAGAAAAAACCACATTAGAAATTCATTTAAAAAAAATCTATAGTAGATTCTGAGAAAGTCATAAATTGATTGGAGTTATGCATGTTAGGTCCTTCAAACTTGTATGTTTTTGGTGACCAACTTTTTAGATTTGACACGTAAAAGAGAATTGAAAGACTTTGACTCACTTTTGCAATTTCAACAGCTTTGTGATCAAACAATATAATCTTTCAATCCATAAGTGATATTCTTGTGTTTTCTTTTCTCTAGTGATCTCTAACATATCTAGATTGAATTTGTATGGTTACATTTGAAAAAAATCGATTCATCTTATCAAAATGTTGACTTTTTGTTCAAGAAAGAGTAAATTCCTAGAAGTTCAAAATATGGCCTTGGGCATTTAGGAGTTACTTAATGCCAATGACCCCTTCGCATAGGGTCATTGCAAGAAAAGGTGTGCAAAAAGTGTAGCGTTCTTTAAAGTACTCATTTTTTTCTTTGGTAGTACTTTAAAATAAGAAGAAAAAAAAATTTTAGTACTGAAAATATGTTTCATATATACACCTTTACAAAGAAGGTACCTAAGAAAGAAAAGCATAGAAAAATTCTCTAAGTAGGAGAACTAGAAAAGTAAAAAATCTCATGAAACTAGTTGTTGTCACTATAAATTCACATTTTAATTTACAAAAAATAGGAAAAGACATTTTTTTTAAAAATTAAAAATTGACCATTTGGAAAGAGTTCAGAGTTGATGGTGATGAGATTTCACCAAAAAAATGATCTAAGAACCATCTTCAATGTTCAAAAATGGCATGCAATGGGAGTATTGTTTGCACTAGTCATATGGAGGACATAAAATAGAATATTTTCATATTTTCTTTGGTAGATACGGATCGTTGCAAAAAACACTTATCGATTTTGTCTCAAAATGGCCTATTTTCATGAGTCCTGTGACTTTTCGAACAATTTTTTGAAACATAAAATAAAATATGGATAATTTGAAGAGCACTGAGAATATTATGTCTCCTAAAATTTAGACCTAAGAAAATTTACCTCTAAAAGTTATGCACAAAAAAGGACAATGGAAAATACAATGAAAATAGATACTTTTTTTTTTTTTTTTTAAACTTCAAAAAAAATTCAAAAAAAAAAAATTCAAAAAACGCAAAAACTTTTCCTAAGTTAAATATGCTTCTTCTCCAATAAATTTCATCTTCAAAAAAAATATTTGTGTTCTGTACAAGTATACCTTGGTAGTGCACTTTGAGCACATGTGGAAGTTGGACAGTTTAGTATTTTCAAAAAATCTCTCCTAGACTTGTGTAACTATACGGCTATACTAGAGGACCATGCATGCCAATTTTCAGCTCAAAATTTTCTTTTTTGGGTCAAAAATAGGACTAAAAGTCTAAAAGTCTAAAAAAAAACCAAATGGCTAAGGTAGAAACCCAATCGGGGGCAGTTTAAAAATAGTAAAATATTTTTTCAAAAACCGAAAAAATTACACATCATGTAAAACTTTTGTGTGCACCTTCAATCCAAATTTAAAGTCAAACAAACAAAACATGAAAAAGTTATGAGCAAAAAACTACTCGGTAAAGGTTAAGGGGACAAAAAAACAGACAAGTGTTTCTTGCAAACACTTGTACATGCATTATTACTATTCAAATAGACCATGAAAGTTTCAGCTCTGGATCATTAAATTTGGGGACTTGTAAAACTAGTAAAAAGTGAAAAACTAAAAACCCCTTAACTTCAAAGTGTGACAAATTAACAAAAATCATTTTTAAATTAAAAGTGATTTTTTTTTTATTTCTAAAAAATAAAGGATCTGATTATCAAACGCGTTAAAAAAAATCAAAGTTATAGTAGACAATAAGAGATTATACCTCCCATAGTCCCATTGTGACAGGAAATAGTAGTACCCTTTCTTGCAATGTCTTTATGATATATTCATATATTATGAGAGTTGCACACCTAGGTCCACTACTCTACATAAGAAAAGAAACCAAATAAATTGTCATTCAAACATTAGTCAAAGTCCAACAACCTTAAGAAAAAAAAATCATTTACACATCCCAATGTGGCAATATCATCCTCCGTTGGGAAAAAGTCGGCAATTTTTTTTTGGCCGGTTTTCACGACTTCATCATTTAAAATTACAAAACGCTTATCTAGAGTCCAGAGCAGTTCCCCCTTTCCGTTCCAAAGTCTAAACTCTGCAGACAAAATACTGCAAAATACCACCACAAGTTCACAAATCTAACCCAGCCTGCAGTCATGAAACCAGCTTGCTTCTGCATGTGCATTAGGCATGATGATCGTGCTAGCGTTGCAGTTCGTGAATGGATTGCAGCTTCGATCCGACGATCGATCTACAAACGAATGACTGCGGCGGTCGCCGACGACATGGTCGGTCCGCACTCCGAAGCGAAGACTGGTGCCGAAGTTATACAAGGCGGCGCCCACTTAATATCATATTGTGGACTTGGACGGTGGCTCACGCCGTGACCGACACGGTCTGTTGATACTTGGCAGCCATCTTGAAGACCATCGGGTACACTTCAGGAGTGCTCAGTATGTCATCAGCCTTTGATTCGTTTCTATGGTCCTTTGAGAATAAATTATGGAACGGGTTTATTTGATTGAACTGTGGGGACGAGTCCAATGAGCGACCTAAGAAATCTCCTGAAGAGCTGGAGTATTGCTCCCTAGCTCCAAAATTTTCCGTACTTGTGAGAATTTGAGGTAGCTTCCCGTCCCTTCGGTTTCCTTGCATTGGCGAGACCAAACGTGATTCGTGGCGGTCCTCCATGTCCGGCGAATTCCAAACCTCAGGATCTTCTGAATGTCCAAGCGGGCGCCAGAAGGAGCCATCTGTATGCAAAACAATCAATGAGCACGTGAACAGATCGACTTACTAGTTACCGCAAATGTCAGTATAAGAGCATAAATTTAATGATGTTCAGGTCTTAGTAAAAATAGTAAGACATAAAATAAGTTCATGTATCCACCATTTCCCAGTAAATCAAGCTGTATGGCACCATGTCAACGCCGAGCTATGAACTCTGATTATGCGGGAACTGCGAATTCAAATTAGGGACAATAGCAAAAGGGTAATTATTAACAACAGGAATGTTTGATATGGTTCGCTTAATATATGTGATCGAAGATTGAAGCTCTCATTCATTAAATTAGCGGATTTCAGTCAAATTGGAGCAGTTTTAGTTGCCCGTCTATCTGAAACACATACATCCAAATCAGTTTTCAGAGCTCAACGTCGCTCTGAAACACATGCCATTTTAACGGACATGACCACGTACTTGGGAAAATGTACGCACTGCACAGTAAAAGTATAAAACATACCAGGATGAAGGTCGTAGCTCTTCCCACTTTTGGGGCTCCTGTACATTTGCAAATGACTCTTGACATGTGCAATCTTCAAGCCTCTAGTATTCATCTCTTGCAAGATGGATTTCGGCGTTGCTTCTGCAGATTAATTCAAAATTTCCATGCCGAAATCAAAACATGTGTACGTTACAGTATTTCCATTGAAATCAACTATCAAAATGAACTCAAATACTCAATTCGATTCTAGTAGCTAGACATTTATCATTGATCAACTGAGAAAACGAATCAAACTGAGAGAAAGTAATTAGACAATCGATTAATTAATAAACTTGTATGTTAATGCATGAATAAAAAGGTCAGCTTGGCACTCACTGTCAGCGCCACCCAGCTTCTCGGTAGCGATCATAAAGCGCTCGTGAAGCTCCTCAGACCACTTAAGCCGGGGTTCACTGGATCGCACGTACCGCCGTGTTTTGCCATCGCCACTCCGAGCGCCAACCTCAACGGAACCTCTCGAGCAAGTGGCAAAGCTCTTACGGGGACTGGGACTGCCAATAAGTGCCTTGGGTGAGCATCCATCTGCACTGGAGGCACTGCATCTTCTGCCGGGAGAGCCCTCATTCGCACCTTGCGAGGGTCCTCGCCAATCCATCGCATCTTCACCTTGCATCTCATAAACCGAATCTGCCTTCCCTGCGACGTCGTGGTGGCCGTTTGATCAGCTGCTGCAACTGCAAGTTCAGTCAATTCTAGTACCTTCATGCTCTAAGCGCCGAGGTCGCCACCTGCGAATTGCAAACCTATTCTTCGACACCGAATCCGAAAGCACTTGACTACGTTGTTCGTTTTGGTGGCTGGAAATAATCTTCTTCCTTGAAAGCATTGAACGCACGGTCTCCCGATTTCCACCTCTGAAGCCGTGTTCACGTAGGAAAGAGATCACCTGAAGACAAATTTCGACGTGAGTGAGTGAGAATTCTACAGCATGCTACAATAATTCAAAATGGAAAAAGAAGGCACAAACCTGACCTTCGGTCACCTAGCCTCGCACCTAGAAAGTCTTGAGGGCCACAGGAAGACGACTCCCCGGTTGCGCCACAAAGTCTAAGTAAAATGTAGATGGAACAAACTTCGCTTAGGCAGCAAGACAAATAGGGTGAAGATAATCATTAAGTAAAGCCTGCTCAGAATCTGATAATTTCTTTTTTATCATTAAAATCTTCAAATCTGGCGTGATTTGCTCATTTGCGACAGCAGAGAAAGATTCAACATTGACTAAGTCAAACCTAACTAAAAATAACCCTACAGTAGCCTGGGGGTGACCGACAGAGGGCAGTGAGAATTCTGTGGCTTACCTTAACTTAGCCCCCAAGGTGAGAGCTTTTCGGACCTTTGTGATGAAGCCTTGCGCTTCAATTCCTCGTTCACATTCTGCACTGGGAGCAGTACTGTAGTGGCACAGAGTGGAAACTTTCATGGCAAGCACTTTGATCAAAAGACTCCTTGTGCTTGTCTCTTATGCTTTCCTGGCTCAGATGATCATGCTAAAGCTCTGGTCTGGAGGAGAATGAATGGGTCCAGTGCTACCGACTGGTTGAATCTACGACGTTTAATAATTACGACTTGGGGAAGGAGCCAGGCTGCGCGCATGATGGTACCGGATTAGTTGTGGTCCAATGCGATGCCTGTTTGCATTAATTAACTTGCCACATAAATGGAACTGTTAAGAACTGCTCCTCCAGACGAAGCGCCCTCCTACTAACATGTTACGTAGAGAACACGTGCACAGCGGTTTCCACCAGTCCTACAAGCTAGCTTAACTCAAGTAGTTGACTAGTTAGGCAAGGTGATACATCCAATCTAATTAACGTATTGCCCACGAGCAAAGGAAATAAATCGTTTGTGAAGCTTCTCTCCCCTAGAAATTTGATACAGACAAACTGGAGACAGTCCGGATGAAAGTTCGAAATGAATGATCATATTCGTGCAAATTGGTGAATTTTCAGAGCTATGTACACCAAAATCATATTGTAAAAGTATTAGAGCTATTGAATCTCTAGATCTGAGGCTTCGAGGTCACGTGAGGAAGCTACGTACCCACGTCAGTTCGTCTACACTAGGTAGTTTTGAAAATTCAAGACAGTATATGAGGGACCACCTGGAAGAAAAGTCACTAAAACCAAAATTGAATTATTTGCAGCACTCATTCTGCCAGATTTCACCGTTTCAAGTCAATGGGCAGGCAGCGTCGGCAGGTCGGTTACCAATCAATCTAAAGCGCTGAAAACATCATCATATCTCGGAAACGTAAACAGTTCCAAATCCTTCCGCTACATAGGATTCGGAAGACACTGACATCTTCGTGACTTGGATAACAAGAACAGTCTTTCAGAAGGCTCCCTGGCAGCTCTTTGACTATGCATTTTGCAGAATGGGGAGCTGCATTAAAGGACGATACCTTCAGAACCTGTACACACATAGGAAGTTACCTGAAAGACGTTACGTACTGCTTAATAAGTACTATCAAACTTCGTCAATTTCTTAACAGGGCTATTTAAATGTATCAGAAATACAGTTTACCAAATCAATATTTTGATCTAGCCGTTCATTATCTGATAYGATGACGACCAAAGAATATTCACTGACTATTCAATCGCTACACACTAGCTACACATTAGGATTCAAACAGACCCTAACAGCACGCTATATAATTGATATCCCCAGCAGCAGTCCAGCACAGCTAAGATCTGTCAATCATCCTTTCCTGCGACTCACTGCCTGTTGTATTTCGTCACGGAAGCTGTAAAAAAACACACCTGCGCACGTTACTTGTTAATCAGGCTAGCTGCTCCTCCCAAACTCCAACGTTGCAAGTTTCTTCTTCCTGTAAAGTCCTACCAAGGTTAACTATTAGTTAACTCCGGAGGCCATGTAAAATTGTACTCCGTATATCTGTATTTAATTTACATGTATCTAATTTTTCGCATTGAATCCTACCACCCTTACTTCTGTGAACGACTTGCAAGTTGCAATGTTCTCCACAAGCTCCATCCAACGCATTTGCCGATACAGAGTGACAGACCTTTACATCAGCGTAGCTCTGAACCAGCAGACAAAGCTAGTATCTAAGCCTTTCCCACGGCCTCTAATTTCCAACTGCTTCCCGATTCTAATTACTCATCAATACATTCACATGTTCGTTAAAATGGCGTCTTTCAGGGCGTCAAAATTGTGTCAATCAAAAGCCCAGAACTTCGCAAACTAGCTACGACTTAAATAGATCTGAGATTTCAGTCAGACAACCGAAATTGCGCCAGTTTCAATCACCTGAAACTCGCCATTTCGATCAACGGTTGCGACATTTGATCTCCTAGCATCCACGAATTCTAATAATCCTGATTTGAGTGAGCGTAGTGATCACGGGACTAACCAAACCCACGAGCAAGCCATTATGATCGAATTCAATAAGCTTCTGCATCACTCTTCATCTGGCTTCGAATTTCAGTGGCAGAGACGACGTCCTCACTACGTACTAGCGACCGAAAGACGGCAAGTACTCGAGCTAAGTTAGCTGCTTCTCCAGGACGTTACCTTGGCTGCGAAGGCAGGGAGCTCGCCATCAAACGGCTTGGCTTCGSTGAAGGTCCAGGTGCAAGTGGCTGGAATCCAGAGACGACGTCGCAGCAACACCGGCCACGCACCGCTTTAGCCGCAAAGTAAAGAGACGGATAATTCTTCGCTTGTCGTTGCCGGAATGTTCTTCGTAGTTGGGCTTTTCTGGACGGGCGCCGTAATTTCTGTGAAACACAAAAACAAAGCTAAAAATAAAGCTTCTGGCAAATCATATCTTGTTGGTTTGAATTCCGGAGAGGTGTCAGGGAGAGAGGGACAAGAATTCTCACGAGTCAGAACCGCAGACGTCGCAGACGGCCTCGCAGACCTCGTCACCTCGCGGTTGCAACGTCGCACGAAGTCTCTACACTGAATAGTGAAATTAGGTTGCCCCTCACTAATTTCTCGACTTGCCACACTATATCAATATTTATTGCTAATGTACAAAAATATCCTACTTTTAAATTAGTAATTGGTGTATTTGGAACTCATGAACTTCCATGTGCACAAGTAGAAATATTTGTAAAAATATTTTTGACTTTGATGGCTTTTACAGACACTTCCTTGGAGGAAGACAACCTACTTGCAAAGGCAACCTAATTTCACTATTTAGTGTAGACTGAATAGTGAAACTAGGTTGCCCCTCACTAATTTCTCGACATTCTACACCTTACAAATATTTATTGGTACTATACAAGAATGCACTACTTTAGAATTACTTATTGGTGTAGTTGGAACTCATGAACCTCCATGTGTAGAAATGGAAGTATTTTGTAGAAATATTTGGTAAATTTGATGGATTGTAGAGCAACTTTCTTGGAGTAAGGCAACCTAATTGTAAAGGCAACAAAATTTCACTATAATTTAGAGTAGATGAAAGTACCAAACTACTAGATTGCCCAATTGAACATGCATGCATGTATGTAGACCTCCAAAATGTACTACATGGGTACATGATAGATATTAAAAATTGTCTTGTTCCTCATTTAATTGATATATTAATTATTAATACATAGAAAAATAAAATAAAATAATTAGTGCTATTAGCTAAGATAATGGCTCTAAGTTAGTAATTCAGTGTTGAATTGCATTGGAGCTTGCTRGATATTTTGTGTTCCAAATTCTTTAACCTTTAAAGGACGGACTGGTGATCGTGGAAATCATCAATTTTGATACTATGGGAATCACTAGTGTAACCCCTAAATGGTTTTGATTGTGTTTCACCAAAAACGCTCATTTCATTTGAACTGGCGAAAATCATTTTTGGAGCGTTTTTGCTAGAAAAAAAAACATTTTTTAACACATATAACTAGAGGATCTTGTAGTACGCTGGTTTGAAAAGATGTGGAAAAAATTTCAGAAATTTCCACCATGTAGATTGCAAGATGTTAGCATTTGAACTGGCACAAATCATTTTTTTGGCCCTACAAAAAAACAGGCAGTTGCACTTCACAAGCTCACATTTGTGTGAACATTAGATGTTTTTTCAGCCCCGTAAGAGCCTATTTCGGGGCTGTTCCCTGAAACTGTTCCCTGCACAGGAAACCAGCAACTGCTGGTCTGAAATTTTGAATTTCAAAAAAAAAAAAAAAAATTTCAAAATTCTTAGAAAGTGTAAAGAAACTGAAAACTCATTTAAATTTTTTTTTTTTTCAAATTTTTTTTTTTTAAATGATTATCTGACGTGGCAGTCTCTGTGACGTATTATCTGACGTGGCAGTCTCTGTGACACGTCATACTGCCTATGTGGCAGAGTTCCAGAGTTCCCAATGTGTTCCCACAGCCTGGGAACTCGCAGTCTTCTAGACGGCCCAAAAACATCTAATGAAAATGTCCGAAATGGTGGTTACTCTTTGGATTCATTCTTAAAGGGAAGTTGGTTACATGCTTGAAAATTTTCAAATCATTTGGAATTGTACAACATATACGAAAAAAAAAGTAAGTAGCCAAAGAAGTAGAAAATGACTCAAAATACTAAATTGTAAACAATTTATTTATGAAATTGAAAAATGCAAATCCCAATGGTCAAAATGTTTCAATAAATAATTTACACCTATTGATTTTATTTTTTCCAAAAAAATTATAAAATTAATTAAATAATGGACTTCAAACTTTTTTGTAGAGTAAAGATTCTATAACTATTTGCAAGCTACCCTAAACTTAAAACTCCTCATAAGCTTTGACTCAATGATCCAAATAGAATGATTCAAAGCTTTCCACTTAGACATAAATTTAAAGAACCAAATTCAAATTTTTATCTTAAAAAATAATAATTTTTAAAGAAGTATTTTTTGTTGCTTAGGTTGCCCGCCGAGCAATGAAAACTACAAATCATACAATAAATTTTTTAACTACATGGTCAAAAGTTATCAAAATTGTTGGGCCTTAAAACTACTCCTTGAGCACATGTTTTGAGAAAATTTCAAAGTAAAATGATAAAAACTCCATTCATAGTGAGCTGCCCGAAATTGCTATGTTGTCAAAAAATGCAGTTTGAGCATTTAGAGGTTAAAAAAATCCAAAAGTACTATTTGGAAGTCAAAGTACTATAGAAGATTTTTCCTTTCCACCCATATTTTTGTGGATGAATAGTTGCACTTTTGTACTGTACAATTTGATTATGTCATTCATTAGACACAAAACATCCGCCGCATTGTTCAAGGTTAATTTTTTCTTAGTAACTATGTTGAATTTCCCAATGTTGATTTCTTCTTCATTCTTGCCACCTATTTGAATTTAGTTTTTGAATTTTCCAACACATATCAACAACAACGAAACTTTCTACATGCTCTTAGATTATAAGAGCATCCTCATGGCTAGGCGCCAAGGGACTCAAACCTGGCAAGTGAGCAAGTGTGGACTCAATTCCTGCTCCATGGCACGGACTCCAAGCAAAAAATTTGGACCGGACACTTCAACTTTTGCGGAGCATGCGGCCAAATCTGGAGTCTTGAGAGGACGCGCTACATGGAGGTGATACACTCTCCAAAGTATAGACCATATGGTTTAATGCAATTTGACTCCAACATGAAGCAATTGCAAGGTGAGGACAACTTGACAAGGTGAGGACAACCTAGAAGTGAGGTAGCACTCTTGGAGCAAGTGTAGACCCAACTCTTGAGTTTGCGGCCCATGTTGCCGTGGGGCAGAGGCAAGACACATGGTCCGGGTTGGTTCCATTGGCATGGCAAGTGGGTCCTTGCCATCTTGTTCCACAACCTCCGCATTAGGGATGCTCTAACATACCATAAAAAACTTTCAATATTGTTGAATATTGTTAAGTGCCTGACATGAAGCCATACTAACCTTATTCTCTCTACCATACGCCGTAGCTGATGGTCGAACTCAAGATTTCATGCCAAATAATTAGTTATAGTAAAACAAATGTAATTCAACATTGTAATAGGAATCACAACAAAAATTGAAAAAAAATTGAAAATACTTTTTTTACACTCTAACCACCAGGTATAGTAATCTCCATAGTGACTCCACTTAGGATATTTTTATTCCCCAATTACGAGTACATAGCCTCTTCTAACATTGTTGTTTGATTTCTAGATCAAAGACTTTTAAGAAAAACATAGTGAAGTAAAACATAGTCTTTTCCAGCCCCTTTATTTGGCACAATGGTGCTAGATTGCACCTTTTCAAAATAAATTTCTACTTCTTGTGATGTAAAAGTAATCTTTTTTCACTAGAATTTTATTTCTATTCTATTTAAAATATGGATGAAATTGTCAAATTTGATTAAAAAGTGTTTTTTGGTCAAAAAGATGGATGCGCATGAAGAAGTAAAATGTTTCACCAAATTTTAAGTGATTATCCTAGCACTTTTTCATAAACCAAAAAAAAAAGAGTTGGTCTTTTCCATGTTGGGAAGGTATTATGCCTTTCTAGCCGTAGATGCCTCAAAGAGACTTTAAGTTAACTCAAGAATCATTATTAGAGATGGCTCATGAGACATCAACAAGACAATTTTGTTCACTGTATAGTCCCCTTTCCAAGGATGCAAAAACAAAAAAAATAATTTTAATTTTAAATTTTAAAAGTAGGATCAAAGAAAAATCGCCAACAACAAAAGTTTCGTGATACCCTTCTGACAGTGGCTGACGCCCTGATTTCGGACTGAAAGGAGGTTCATGAACCGGTGCCCGCCTGACATTACGGTGTGTCAGAGGGTATCGGGACCAGCGGACTTCTCTCTCATAGTTAAGCTTATGTTTTTCTTTTTTTCTTTTTTTCTTTTTTAAAATTTTTTAAAATTTTTTTAGAATGTTATTTGAAATTCTGAAAGAGTACAAATCAGCCAGGGCCTGTGATGCAAGTTAAAATAATTAGTCATGACTGACAATTACTGCTTGAATCAAGGACTGCTGGATTGAACTTGATCATGAAGGCTTGTGAAATTGCAAAAAGTTGAAAGTCTCAAGCCATACAACTAAAGAGGGTGGGTAAAGCGCCACTTTTTGCTACTGTGCCTACAGTAGTACACAAGCCTATTACCACCCTGCTTTAGTATCTACACTAAATAGTGACATTAGGTTGCCTTTACAATTAGGTTGTCTTATCCAAAGAAAGTTATTCTATATGCCATCAAAGTGAACAAATATATCTACAAATACTTTCATTTGTACACATGGATGTTCATGAGTTCCAACTACACCAATAAGTAATTCAAAATTAGTGCATTCTCGTACAGTAACAATAAACATTTGTATTGTGTGGAATGTTGAGAAATTAGTGAGGGACAACCTAATTTCACTATTTAGTGTAAACATCTTGGGGCCAATTCCAGAGGTTGCATGTTTTTTTGAAGGTTGTGTATTTGTTTCAGATCAAACCCAAGTGGAATCATAATTTTCTTATTAAAGTTGTAGTTTTTGTGAATTTTTGAAATGGTTTAGCTTGAAATTACAAAACTGCTTATAGAGTTATAAAGTGGAGTTATAAGCATTCCATAAACAACTCATAACCGCCTTTCTATATAAATTCGTAGATTTCCTAGAAATGGCTATATTAATCCGTCAGTTGTTCCTATTTTCAAAGAATTGCAGAGATATTGTAGCTTTTATTAAACTCTACTAGGTGTGAAAGAATGGAAGTCAAAAGTGAAGCAGTGCATGTTGAAAACAAGTGTTGAAAGTGAAAAAGAAGTTCCCTTTTTGGAACTATTGCAGTGGTGTTAATTTTGATCATGCTTTGAACAATGTTGGTGCATTGATGTTTGTTGATGGCCTCTGGTATTCAATTCCGACAAATGAATGTCTTGTGATTCAACACCAAGAAATTCTCAACAAGAGATTTGTTAGTAGCAATTCTTGTGTAGTTTTGGGTTGAATTCTTTGCCTTTGATTGGTTACAGGTTGCATTTTGATTCCCTGTGCAAGGATCAAATTGCTATACATAGTCTTTGGAGTGTGACTTGTGCACATTAATTTGCTTCAAGGTGTTCAAACTAGTTTGAGTTGTTGTCCATCAAATTGTGAAGAGCTAATTTTGAATTTAATCTGCGACAAATATATTTGCAAACCCTGAATTTATTTTGAGATAGAAGGAGTATTTGTTTGCACCTAAATACTCTCAAATCAAGCATTGACAGGTTATCCATTTTGACATTAATGCACTAATTTTGTGGAAATCTTGAACAAATTCAGATATTTTTTGGACAAATTTGGATGTTTAAACGGACAAAATTGGGGTCATAGTAGTGGACGGAATTGGACAATGGATAGAATTAAGTTGCTCTACTGTATTATTGAATTGATCAAATTTTTATATTTATTGTTGGCAAGTTAAAGGAGGATTCAACGTAGCAAAGAATGCAACATTTGGACACCGTATGCAAAAGTTATCAAGAGTCAATTGTTTTTTGGTAAATGTTTAAAAGTCGTTTCTTCTACATACGTACATATTGATTTTGGAGATGTATGCAGATTGATGATAGCGGTTTTAAGCAAGGTGTGATTTTGGATGTACCCACCTTATAAAAACAAGAATGGTGTGACATTGAGCAAGTGGACTTGAACCCCACATGGATCAAATTTCATCCATTGGCTATTCATTTCTCTTCTATACTTATATGTGAATCTCCTTTGTGGAATTACAACCTTCAAAATCCAAAAAAAAAATAATACATGTTTCACCTTTATTTCAACAACTTAATGAGCCTCAAGTTGCAAAATTTGCCGTCAATAAAAAGAAAATCATGGATTTGAATAAGAGAGATACTTCCAAGATTGACATTTCAAAGCAAGCAAGGGGGTATACAAAATAAAGTCTAATAAAAACACTAAGTTAGTTTATAAACATGTGTGGGTTCTAATCAAAATTTATTTTTGATGGATGGATAGGTGGAGTGCATCGAAGACAACCACACCTTCAATTTGGGTGTTAGTAGAGGAAATTTGAGGAAAGGGTATGTGTATTGCTTGCAAATTGTAGACTTGATTAGTAAATTGAATCTTTCACCCATTTTAGGTCAAGGTAGTAACCAAATTTATATGGGATGGTGTAGGAATTGGTCTGCTACATGTGTCAATTGCTTCGGTAGTGAGGACCAATGATTTAATAAACTTCAAGGGATTGATCATCTGATCTGTATTTAGAATGTTCCAAGTCATGTTCGAGGTGGTTTTTCTTTAGTGGTGCAGGATGTAGGGGAGAAATTCAAAAATGATTAAATTTAATGTGGGTTAGGGTGATTATGCAAGGAAGTCACATTTGGTTGTAGAAACGATTAGGCAAGACATGCAAAGTAGGCCAGAAGGAAATGTAGTTCATGATGTTGGTAGTCAAGTTGGATAAAAGTGGAACAATGTGGAGTACAGAGAGAATAACATGAATAGAAGATGGCATGCAATAGGACATGGGTGTGATGAGATAGAAGATGCCAATCAAAATAGAAATGTTGATATAGATTTGAGCTCAATGGCCAAAGATGCTATCACTAAGAGTTATAATATTCACATCTATATGTAGGTCATAGTCACACCTTATAAGGCCAAGAAGTATTGAATGAGATCTCTTCTCAATCCAAAGTAAATGTTTGCATTTTCAATATCTACATGCAATAATCTGCATTGGCACATTGTTGTTTAGTAAGTTAGAATTGATGACTTCAAGTCCTAGTACACCCTCCTCATCCTCCAATATCATAATATGAAAGATTCAACTTGTGAACATTATATTACAAATCACCTTCATACTCCTATATATACAAAGCCGATTGTGTGTGTAGCAAATCCAGCTTAACTATAGAACATTGAAACATCATTCAACATCCTTGTGTATTGTCTCTTGCCTCTTAGCAAAATAAAACCACTTTTCATTTGAAGGCACATGAATGGTTTGGACAAAACATGCACAGTGGGAGTGAATCCCATGTGCCAAAAAGTAATAGCAATCATACTTATAGTCATTGACAACAAATGTTTGGTTTTAGGGCACGCTTGTTAACTCCTAAAGTCTCAAAAGTTTCCTTAGAAGACTCTTGGGACTTTGGACAAGTACTTATGATCTCAATTTTTGTTGAGGTTTTTAATTTTTTCTTTTTCAAAATACAAAAATTGATTACATTTTTTAAAATATCATTTTTATTTCAATTAGTGCTTGGAGAAAAAGTTTTTTTCGTAGTAAGCCCCAAACAAGCAAGGGCAAAGCATTAAAAAAAATTCAAATAATTAAATTTTTTTTTTATAGCTTATGTTTTGAATATTAAATTTTTTTATTCAATCCATTTGGATAAGAGATGTAAAAGTTATAAAGCTTAACTTGTTAAGCAATCTTAATAAATTCTTGAGAAAAAAATGTATTGGATCTTTTTCTTAGAACAATCTCTCCATTGAAATTTGTGGATTTTAATTCCACCTTTAAACTATCACACTAGAAGAAAAACGTGTCCCCCCCCCCCCTTAAATTGCGACTACATGTCCTACACAACTGTTCTACCACTAAAGCCCTTTCTATTTGCTCCAAATCTGAAGACATTAATTTACGTCATTGTTTTGCATCATTATTGCATTATTTTAGTTGCAAAGTAGTTGTAAAATCAAGCATATAAATTGTTTTAGTTGGAAAGCAGTTATAGGATTATGATAGTTTTAACAWAGTTCAAATTCAATATGAATGTAAGTTATTCTTCATCCAGAATTCATCAAAATTGTTGATGTGGACAAGTTTGCGCTCTGTGGAATCCGCGGTGTTGATTTATAGTTGCAAAAACAACAACTAGGAAACCACTAAAATGCAATTGTAACTATAAAATGACAAATAGTTGATTTTTAGTTGTATTCTAGTTGTTTCCTAGTCGTTTCTTGGTTGCATCTTAGTTGTTACCCAATTGCATCCTAGTCTTTTCCTAGTTGCATCCTAGTCTTTTCCTAGTTGCATCCTAGTCTTTTCCTAGTTGCATCCTAGTCGTTTCCTAGTTGTATTTTAGTCTTTTTATGATTGTTTCCTAGTTGCATCTCGGTTGTTTCCTAGTCATTTTTGAAGTTATTTCTTGATCATCCTATTGTATAACAATTGTCCAATATCAATTGTCAAGTGTACCATTAAAATAAACATATAAGACATGTAAGTTGTTTTATTCTTATGTAATGAATTATCTTTAAAGAATTCTATGACTTCTACACTAGTTGAAAAACATGTCCTAAATGACTATCCTCAATGACTAAAAAGTGTCCACAATGACTCATTTGTAGTCATTGTGGACAATTTTCAGTCATTGAGGATAGTCATTTATAGCCTGTTTTCTACTAGTGCTACAATCTATAGATTTCTATATTTTGTAGATTTCTACAGTTTGTAAATTTTTACAATCTATAGGATTTTAAAAATTTAAAGTCTAAGTAATTTTAAAATCTAAAATCATTGAAATTATAATTTTTAAATCTACATGTCGCAAATAAGTTACAAACAAGTCGCAACAAAGTTACAAATAGGTTGCAATCAAGTCACAAATGAGTCGCAATGAATTTGGAGATAAGTTGCAATGGAATCATAGATAAGTCACAATGAAGTTATAGATGAATTGCAATGGGTCACAAATAAGTTGTAATGAAGTTATAAATGAGTTATAAATGAGTTGCAAACAAGTCATACATCAGTCACCAACAAGTTGCAGGACTCATCAATTGAGTTGTGGCGGCAAGTACCGCATAAGCAACCACCTCAGCAAAGCTTGTCGATGAAGTTCTAAGTATGCTGTTGGATAAGAAACAACCACTTTTCACTATGCAACTAGAATTTGACATGCAACTTGTCCACAACAACTACAAATCTCCACATTATCACCAGTTGCAAATATCTGATGCAATCCAAAAACCAGTTGTTCTTTGTAGTCACAGAACCCTTCATTTCTTCTAGTGTCAACAATTTAATTTTTCCTTATATCTCGTATCTACTTTGGCTTGAGAATTTTTTAAAGAGTGAAAATCATGGGGGATATTTGAATTTTTTCCAAACTTTCAAATCTATTCTTCAACATAAAAACATTCAAATTGATAAACTATAGTACAAATAATTTTAATTAAGAGGATTCATAAGCTTATAATTTGATTAGTTTAAGAGCAAAAAACTTGTTTTCTTCACTTAAACGCTTATATCTTGTGATCAATATGATCAAAGTTTCTTAAATTTCTTCTAGATATTTTCATACTAGTGTAGTGCAAGATCTTGTGATTGGATATGCAAAAGAAACAAGTGCTTAAAATTTGTGTTGTTTGTATTGAAAATGGTAGTTTTGTGTGTTTTTTGACAAAAAAAAAAAAAATGGCTTTGGGACAATTGGGGTTAACATATTCTAAATGAGAGGGGACTAATCCAACACGATTAAATTCTTGTTTGCACTTAGAAGTTAAAAACAAAGCATGAAGTCCTCCAYGTGCAAACATTTCAAGAATAATGGACTTCTTCCCTTCCTAGTCTCCGAAAAGTCACCCTGCCAAGCAGCAATAAGACAAATTTTCCATTTATAGTGCATGTAGTCCAGTGATTCAAACATACCAAGAAATCCTGAAGCATCATTTATGGCTAGTTGTTTTGCAGAGTCTGCACCAACTATACATGTAGATTGGCAAATATAGTAAGGTAAGAGGCTCTGAAATAGAGCGGGCATTTAGAATCACCATGTAGACTCTCCTGAAATGGACATGACGTGGTCTTTAAATGGACCTTCTATAGTCATTGAATGGACTGATTAAAAAAACATTATTTATTGCAAGAGCCAACCATTCTCTTTGCTTTCCCCATTTCTCTCTAGAAGTTGCAAGTAAACAGTTTATGGAAGACCTAGGGTCATAAATAGGGACCTAAGACTAATCTTGTTTGAAAATTCATAAGTAATTCAAAAATGCTTCAAAAAATACAAAACAACTTGTGTTGCAATCATAATCAAATTCTCTTTGTATGAAAAATAAGAAGAAAAAAAATTCATCAAAGTAAATATATGAAAAAGGCTTAATGCGAAAAAAAAATATTTCCATCAAAGGAAATATATGAAAAAGGCTAATCAGCCCTTAGATGCTCCATTTCTGGACCTCCTACCTGAGGCAATCACCTCGCATTGCCTTCACAAAACTGTTGTAAGGACTTCATGGCGGTACTCCAATAATGTCAACACACCAAGTTTATAAGAAAGCATGCATAGGACTACGACAATTTTCTAAGTGTGTAAATAAGCCTAAATGGGTCCCTATTCTGCACAAAGTAGAAGTCACTAATAGTTACATATTCTATGCACAAGATAAAATTTCAATTGCTCCCTCCATTTCTCACATTTGCCTTTGTATGAAAAAAAATTTAACTTTTTTTAATAATATCAACAATGCAAACCAATCAGTTGCCTACCCATTATAGGATGGTTTATCTTAGATGGTGAGATTTATTTTGGAATTTTGCAATTTGGCCCCACAATGGAGAAAAAAGGGCTAAATTACTTGGAACTAAGGTTTGTGAGTTTTCATTGGCCCTTTGTTTTTGACACCATGGTGCCATATTGCACCATTTAAAAATAAATATTCACTTTTTGCTAAATTAAAGTAGTCTTTTTTCGCCAAATTCTTTTCATTTCTATTTAAAAAATGGATGAAATTGCCCAATTTGGATGAAAAAGTGTATGAATTTGAGTGAAAAGTGTTTATTGGTCCACAAGATGTATGAGGAAACATAATACTTCACCAAATTTTAAGTGATTGCTATCATGGCACTTTTTCAAAAAAAAGAAAAAAAAGGCCGGTTCTCACTAAAGTGATTCCGAGCATACTACGTGGACGACCCTGCTCTAATCTGACTTGGACAGACTTTTTCCCGCCATTCGAGTCACAGAAGAGTTTGAACTGAGAAAGAGGGTAACGTCGTCGTTTCCCTCAGAGCATTTCCTTAGTGACTTACTCAAATTTCTTCCAAGTCTTATGCAGATTGTGGTGCAGATTGTAGTGCAGATCGCGGTTCAAATTACGGTTCAGATTGTGGAAGCAAGAAGTTTTTTAGGAATTAGGAAGCAAGAAATATACGCCATAGCCACCATGTCGGAGATGGAGTGTTTGGATCTTGCGCCGGGGGATCCTATCTCGCAAGATGGAAGTCTCCGAGCGTTTCGCTACTCTCAATTCTCTGCGTGTCCTAGTCCTCCTTTCAACACAGCAAGTAAGTAATGTTCACTGTGGAACTTAGTAGCAATCATCCTTCTTGTGTGATCTTTTATCTATTCTTGGTGAATTCCTCGTTTGTGAGAAGGACAATTGCTCTTTTTTTGTTTGTATGTTTCTTCATCGTTATACTTGTCGAGTTGGAACATGTTGGAGGATTTGTATRTGTGTGCGTGAATTCATCACTGCTCAGGAGATTTAGTCAGAAACCCTAAACCATTATAACWAACAATGCACAAAGCACATCTCGATCTCTCTGTGGAGGTTCTTGGGTCACTGATGCTAGGTCAAGCTTTTAATTATGTTTTGTTTTGAAAATGCAGTGCCGGAGTGTCTTCCGTCGCAATTTCATCTCTCCGCTTCCTTAGCGACTTCACCAATTCTGGAGCTCGAGGATCACAATCCTGACCCTGTACGACAACCTTCATCAAGCTTGCTAAATTCATCGACGAARTCCGATGCATTTGCTGAGAGTGAACAATGCAATTCAGAAGGTGCAGAACATCTACAACATGGTGAATCTTTCTCGGACAGCCTCGGCCTCTCTCTCTTCGATGCAAATGCTTGGTCGAAGAAATGTGAAAGAAGCCCGCGGCGTGCCTGTTGTGATCATGGGATGCTTGAAGAGGAGGCTCAGGTTTCTGATGTCGGTGTATCAATTTCAGCGCAGCAAGCTTCGCCTGTGCATTCCCCCATACATTCCCCCATGCATTCCCCCATTCAGGATAGCCCTCGGCGAATATATTGTGATCCTCGGTTACTTGACGAGGAGACCCAAGTGTCGGATGTTGGATTAATATCTTCAAATCAACAAGCCTCGTATCTGCTGTCTCCTAAACAGCATTTCCAAGTGGCACCTCAGGCGTTCGACTCTGCTTATGTAATTTCTGAGACCTCACCAACTGTGCTTCGGAAGGAGGATAACGAATCAGTACTGGTTTGTGAAGTTCGTTTGACCATGTTTTTCTGGAATTTGTTCTTGCAAGCATCTGTTAATTAGACACTAATTTGTTTCTTCGGTGGCACTGTCTGACAACGTAGTCATCTATCTTTAATTGTGTRTGGAAGGATTGTGACTAACTTGTTTCGTCTGCACTGTCCAGAGAACTGCTGCGGAACCGAAAAAGAGYCYTCCGTTACTTGCAGTGMAGCAAGGGTGCCGTGCAGTAGAAGATTTTGATGATATATGTCAGAGGTGGCATAGCAGAAGAACTACGCCTGTTGCGACCGGTATCCCAAGCTCTTCAGCAGGAGTTGGCTTGCCCTCGGAGACTCAACTGGATATAATTATGCCGAGTACCTCGCATGCGTTGTATTCAGACCACTTTCGAGGACAGCCAACTGGTGTAGAGCCAGTAAAGCCAGGTCCTTTCTCAGCGAATCATATGACATCCGCAGCAGCCGAAGAAGATGCTGACATTGTGCCGAAGTCCCGTGATAGAAGAAGGATAAGTTTTTCCTCTATTATGAAGCTAAGCTCGTTAGCAAATATTGGATTACCCTTGGAGGCAAAGCAGGAAATCATGGATCCGAGCACTTCAGATGCAGACCACTTTCCTGGCCAGCCAACTTTTTTAGATCCAGAGAATGTAAGTCCTTCAACTGCGAGCAACCAGGGTATTGTGCAGAGGTGGCATAACAGAAAAAGGATTGCTCTTTCAGCCATCTCAAATCTAAGCTCTTCCTCAGACAGTGACCCATGCAAGAAGTTGAAACAGACACCCGAGAATGTAGTTGGATCTGGTGCAGTACACTCAGGTCCACTCCAATCTCAGCTGGTGGACGATGCGAATTGGACTGTGCCGCGGTATGGGCATGCCAGTCCGGAAAAAGACACCACCTCTCCGAGAGGTGGCTCAGAAACGACCGAAGAAGAGGATGTAAACGTCAACGACGACGCAGATGATTGCTGTGATTCGGAGCTCCTTCACAGAAAGCTGAAATATTCGAGAATAACTAAACCCATTAGTTGTGATTTCATAGTGATTTGGTGACAGGAAGCTGGAAACTTGAAGAGCCACTAAAAAGCCGCAAGGAGAAAATTAATGAACTCCCCCAAAGCAATCTCGTTTCAACTTTTCATCACACAAAGTACTGTACTGCAAGTTACACAGTATGAACTCATGCAATGCGCCTTCATCACATTCACAAGTTCTTCTGACAATTTCTTCCGATACAAAAAAAGAAAAAGAAAAAACATGATGGGGGTTATTCTCTATAACCATGTCATGTAGCTTTTGGGTATCCATATAAATCATACTGTTCAGCAAGAGATTGTACTTTGTGCAACCTTACCTCGTTAWTKRAMYTTKGG